>WBMY01009912.1:767979-931730 GCA_013397315.1 Donacobius atricapilla | reverse complement strand
AGCTTGGAATTGCAGGTAAAAGCAGGTAGTACTGTTTGTACTATTTTTCAACATTGTTGAACAGAATTTCTTTTTTAGTTGCATGTAATTTGCTATAGTGGAAAATTTAATTCCATGTTATAATGTTATATTTTAGGTACCTTCAGCTTTTGTATGGAAAATTTTAGCAGGTATATTATTGTTTTTTAATAAGAAGAGGCGCTTGATGGTATTTTTACATTCTGCTAGAGGAAAGAAAAACTCTAGCTGTTTTTTTCAGAAAAATTTGTGTGGCCCTTTCAGGAGGCCTTTGAGGCAGATGATCTTCATTTAGTATGTTTTCTGTGTCTTGTCAAAGTTGATTTTATTTTAGCAAAGTTAATAACCTTTGAATTAAGCTTAAACATTCATATGGGTAATGGATAGACTTTTGCACTTAGAAGTATCAGAGATGTTGTGCTGAATGTGTTTCAGCACAATCTGGAATGAGCAGAGCTGTATTTCCAGTCTCCAGTAGATGCTTCAGACCAGGGCTGGGACCAAGAATTTGGGCACAGTGTTTGCAGCTCCAGTCTGATTTTTGTAATTTGTGTAGGAGAACTGGCAACTCTGCCACTTATTTTTTGCACCTAATAAGCAAAGTGTAAAAGTGCATGGAAATAGAGAAGTGTTGGAATTTTGGAACTGGAATCAAGCCTTGTGGAGAAAGGACCTTTTCCAGTGTCAGGATATGGGTGTGAGGCTAAGAATTGTCACAATCCATCCTGACAGTGAGAACTGTGGTGTTCCATTGTTGGTTGATAGTAAGTAAAATTATGTGTGAGAAGGTGGGGTGAAGGATACAATTGGTTGTCCTGTACTTGCCGTATCTATTAGGGTATATTAATTAGAGAAGGATTTGGTCCCTTCATTTGTCTTGGCATATTTATTCTGATCTCTGAGTGAATTGGGGTAGCGTGCTGGTAGAAGCTATGTCTGTAGGATTTGTGCTTCCTTATTTCCAGAACTCAGAATGGTATGCACTGATGAAAGTTGGAGATGTCCTATAGGTCTTTTCTGGTGGCATTTGTTCTACGGTTCCTATACCGTACCATCCAATAATCACTTAAATGTCATTTTCACAGGCAGTCAGACTTTTACATACCCCAGATGGTCATTAAAAAGAAATCTGATTTGCAACTGCAAATGTAGCTTATTGCGGCAATGTGCAAAGAGGTAAAAGAAAGAGGGAAAATCTGAAAAATTGTGTTTTAAGTGTGCTAAACCTCCCTGGATCTTTAATTCCTAATCTGTCCTGAATTTTTCATTGCATAGGTGAAAAAAATACTGCATCTCTGAGATGCTGTAAAACGAAATGAAATGCAATTGCACATATTATGACAATTGCTGCAGAAAACTATGTTTTAAAAATGGAATCATACTTCCCATCAGGGATTTTGAGTAATGAGCAACAGGATAAAAATGTGTAGACTCACAAAGAGCAGATCAAAGAAAGAACATAGGATGGTGAATGATCTTTGTCAGCATTACTAACTTGTGTGAGTCTAGTGAGAAAGCTCGTAAGTGCTTTCTGAGACTACACCACAGGAAAACCTACCTACACCAAAGAGCTTCATTAAGGTTGCATAGAAAACATTGCTTCTAAGACTTCCAAATCTGAGGTATTTGCTTTTCAAAATAAAAGCTAATTTTCCTGCGCAACTTGTAAGTACATAACATAGTGCTCAAACTTACTCAGCAGGAATTATATTTTACTTACCTTATTAATATTGAGAAATAAAAGACAAGAGGGCTAACAAAATGTGCAACACTTACAACCTGCCTAAATCTTACCTTACTGCAGTGACACAATTTTATCTGTATTCTAGAAAAGCTATTGTCTTAAACACTTTTATAAGCTTTGAAGAAAATGATGTCCATCTGAAATACTGAATGATATTGAAATAGTACAGATATCACAGAAAAAAAAAAACCAACAGAAAATGAAGTCAGTAGTGTTTGAAAAGAAACACTGGCATATGAATTTTGCTTCGATTTTGCTCATAACTGTATGTTTTATTCTGTATTTTAATGGAACATAAAGGATAAAGGAATGATGAACAGGAAGGAGAAATTGAATGTGTCTATTAATTCATAATATTCTATGAAAATGCTTGTCATGTTTGCTAAAAAACTCATTAGTTTTTCCTGTAAGAACCAGATGAAATATGAAGTTATTCGGTGTGTAGGAAAGGGCTCAGAGATAGTAGCAGTTTATTACAACCTTACTGCAGGCGTAGCAATCCCAACAGTCAATTTAGGATTTTGACATTGACACTGATGCGTTTTTGGACTTGAATGTAGCTCATTAATTATTTTGGAAACTTATAAGCTGTTTGGCTGCATCCTGTAATATGGTTCACTGTCCTTGCATCAGTCTTTTACATGAATTTACAAAACTTAGAGAAGAAATAGTAGGGTCCTGGATACTTTTTTTTCTTTTTAAGCTTGAAATTCAAGAAGCAATCCTCTGGAGTCTTCTGAGCAGACACACACTAAGCCCATGAGGGTGGGAAGGAAGTGCATGGGTTTAGGGTAGTGAGAACTTGTCTATGTTGAAGGAATATCGACGGTCCTCAGAGAATGTCTCTTGCATTCTGAGACAGAATTGGCTCCTTATACAGTATGAGTAACTCTTCCTCAAGTTATTTCACCTATCCGTTATTTTATTTAGGTAAATAATAGCATTTCAGAATTCCTCAGATGAAAAATCAATTCTTATTCTGAGTCATGGAGCTAGTTATTTAAAAAGCTTATATGTTTTGCCCACATTATACTGCTTTACAGTTCTGTTTGAAGAAAGCAAGAACATTTCCACAGGAAAACAAATGTTCATTGTGGTGTGCATTGGTTTGGTATGGTTTAGTGTAAACTTGACACCAGGTCAGTTGTCTCTTTACTATTATTATGTAATTTCAATTTCAAGGAGGGAAAAAAGTCTGCAAACAGCAGACCCTGCAATGTTGTGAAATTAGCTGTATCAAACACAACTGGCTGCCCCAGTGACGCCATCAGCAGAGGGAGCAGCACATGGAGTGTCAGCAGGCAGTCCTGACTTAGGCTGAACCAGGACTTGGAGTGCTGCTGCCAGTGGTGGAGTTGCAGCAGTGGGTGAAAAGTCTCCGAGTGAGCTAATGTAGACTTTGCTTAAGAATCATTAACTAAATCCCTGTTTTCGTGGGAGCTTCAGCTGTAGTCACGTGATGTGATGCAAACCAAGATCATCACCTACCTATCAGTGCAAACATATGGCAAAGACAGCCCATGTTCTTACTTATCTCGGGGAGCGTGAGGGGGCTGGGACATGGCAAGCAAAGCCTATTGGCGAGGGAGTTTCTGTGTGAGCTTTCTTAAAGAAGCACTTCCTTTTTACTCATAATACTGCGTGGGAATATATACCAAGCAGTTTCCTCTAAGAGACCAGAAGGTTTGCATAGTTCTTCTGCTTCCATGAGAAGAAATGCTGCTACAGCATTTTGTTATGGCTGTAATTGTTGCATTTACCTGTATTGTGGAAAGTTAGATTTCTGTTTTCTGAGATGTATAACTCAGAAAAGGATGTTCTTGAAGATGATTCAAATAGAAGTGATGTTGCTGCCCATGAAAAGGTTCCTTCTGGAATCTTGGTGAGTTTCACAGATTTATTGCTAAATACGGGTATATAATTTCCTATATATAACACAGTTAAAAATATATGAAAAATTGACCACCTATATTTATTGGTATGTGGATGACTTTACTTAGGCATTCAACAACTTACTTTGTTTTCTGGTTTTGTTCCATAACAGCTCTGTGCAGTTCTAGGAGCAATCCTAAACCCCCAATTAAAATCTTTACTTGGAACAAAGATGTTTTTGTTGAGTAGATCCAATGCTATGGTGGTCCTGTTTGACAGGGTCATTTTTCCCTCTAGTTTTTTCAGGGTACAAAATAGAAACTAGTAAAACACTTGCTAAAGCTTTTCCTTGCTTTAGGAAAGCTTCTGCCTCATAAATTTATATGTGTGCAAATATAGGCAAAATGAGATAAATGAAGGTAAGCCACTGCTCTGCATGTTTTTTATTTAGTTCTACCTAATCTTTTGAAACAAATACAACTGCTGTTTACATCATGTGGTATTAGACGTATTTTAACCCTCTAAATGTGTCTCAAAATAAGTGGAAAGTGTATTCATACGTCTACTCTCCTGGAAGCTAAGATCTGCTTCTAAGGTAACTTTTTTTTCAGTGATAGTTAAAATTCCTGCCCTCTAAATTTGTAGCTCTCTAAAGCAATCTGATATCTTGCCTTTGAGTAACTTGCACTCTCCTTTTTCTCTTGCTGAAGTAGGCATGTTCATATGGGTGCACATCTATAAAAGGTGATGGCTTTAAGAATCAAAAAATGCAGTTTACCATTACTAAAATGGTTCTCCACATGCACTATTGTGGACAGACTTTTGATTATATCTTGCGCCTCTATATGGATAGTACTGAATAAATCTAAAAAAAAATGTTAAAGAAAACATGTTGGTCTAGTGGCAGCTAAAATAACATCTTTGTTAATGGTATAGAGATATAATTCCTACCCACAAAACCTCCTGCTCAGGTTATGCTAATGTAAGTGTTTCCTGATAATGAGTTTTGAAAATTTGTCTTATCTGTCATATCGAGCATATCAGATACTCTGAGGTGGAGTACTGTTTAATTATTATTTCTGAGGACCGTTGCTGTATCATTAGGAAGTCAAACAGCGTATTCAGGGTTAATTTTAATTGCATTGATTTGAGTATTTTATAAGTGGAGGAACAGCATTTCAGTTATTGAACTTCAGAAGTAGATATTTTTTCTTATTTTGTGTTTTCTTTTGTGCTCTCTCAGAAAAAAATAAGCTAAAAAACCAAAGCAGTTTCAGTTTCTGCTTTTTCATGATATTACATAGAGAGTCTTTCCCCCATTCCAATTACAGTTAAACTTAGCTTAGTGGTATTAATATATTCAGCTGTAAGAATTTTTGCACACTAGGTAGTATTGCATAAATATTCAAGAATAAGTCTGTCTGGAGCCTCAGAAGTCACAAAAAACATTTCTGCTTTGATACCTCAGGTATTCATTCATAGCTTTTTAATTTGCTGTCTTCAAAGATTATGTAGTAGTGAGCTGCATTAACCTCAGTTTTTATGCAGAGTTCTGGAATTTCACTATGTCAGGCAATGTATAGATTCTGGATATCAAGGGAAATAAAACGTAACAGCTATCAAGTATTACTGCCTTGCCTTTCTTAGTCGTCTTTTCCGTCAGGCTTATTTCCTGAATTTCAGAACTGGAAATTAGCATGCTTTTTAGGTTCCTCTAGGAGGTTAGGAAGGCATACTGCTCTCAGCTTTCAAGGCAATGACATTTAGGAAATGTTTACTAAGCATGAAATAAAGGTTATTATCGAGGAAATATTTTGTTTTACTGGTTATGCCGTGATCCGGATATTTCTATTGCATTTGCAGAAATTAACACAATAACATTTTACACTGTTCCTTTCTCGCTGTAGTCTGATTCTGTACTGTTCACCACAAGTTTTCCAACAATATACAATAACATTTAAGAAAAACAAACCCAAGCAAAGCTCAAACCAAATCCTAACCCCCAAATTTTAAAATCTCCCAGCTGGGCTTCTACAGATATTTGAGATAAAATGACATATTTCTCAGGTGTATCGTGACACTTCATTTCTACTTGATCGTTTTCTTGCTACAGTTTGAACCTTCTTATATAACGTTTATCTTGCAAAGTGAACCATTATGTTAAAAGCTGAACTGTAGCCTGGTAAGCAATAATGTGCATTAGTTTATTACCTTTATCTAGTTTGGTTTACTTGCAGTGTACAAAACAACATTTACATTAAGACTTGGATCATAAAAAGCTACTTTCATTATGAGCAATGTTTTTAGTACTCAATAGGTACAAAAGTTCATAACTTTTTCACATGTAAGAGTGAACCAGCTATGAACTTTCAAATGTAAGAGGTTATTCAGTGTATGTATGTTCATAAAAGTGGTTGTGCTGTGAGCTACAGAAATGAAATGGATACCTGTAGAAGAGAAAACATTGCTACAGAAAAACAAGAATATATGTAAAATGGGTGAATGCTTTGGTTTTGTGTGGGTTGTGTGGTGAATTTCTATGGTCAAGTTAGCATGCATGTGAGAAAAACTAGATTATTCATCATCTGAACTGAGTTCTTAGCAGAAGGTGTGAAATCTTGATCTTTTAAGAAGTCACTGCTTAAATTGTAGAGAATTTCTTGCTAATGCCCACTTCTAAAGTCCTGTTCACTGAAATGAAATATATGGAATGGATACCCTGTTAAAGACTTGTATTCCTGATTGTGTCAAACATTTCTTTTAACAAATGCAGTCTCCTTGTTGACACAAAATCAACTTTTTTTTCTAAGCTGGTACTGTAGACAGGTCTTGGAAGTGGCCAAGGTAGAGCCATGAATGATAATGATTGTACATTAAAGATTTTTTTTTTTTTCCATGGGATTTGAGTTTAAACATGACTGTCATGTTAGGTGAGGACTGATTGCTTCAACAGGAAAGCAGAGATCTTGTAACCTCTCTGTCTTGAGTTACAGTTCCATGAGATGCAGCAAGTATCTCATCTGTCAAAAATATGTGTTTGGGGTTTTTTTGTTTGTTTTGGGTTTTTTTTTTTTTTGGTTGTTGGTGGTGTTTTGGGTTTTGGTTTGTTTTTTTCTTTCTCCCTAGCTCTCTGGCGCTGCTCAGCACCTCATGACTCAGGTGTTTGTCATGTTCTGCTTAGTGAGCCAGTCTAACGTACTAACAACCCACTGAAACAAACAACAACAAAAAAGGGTAGACTTTTGCCAGCTGTGTCAGGGAGCTAAATCAGCTCATAAAGAGGGTCAGATGAGGAAAGGTTGAAGTGAGACCTTCCCTCTTAGGCAAGAGTGAGCTATTACTTCACTCTCAAGCAATCAGTTTTATAGCTGTACGTGAAGCTACTCATAGATGAAATTGAATTAATGACTAATGTTGATAAAGAGTCCATCCTCCTTATCTCATTACTCACTCAATGATAGTCTATTCTTGTTGTCTTCATCAACACAGTACAGGGAAAAATTCTCTAGTGTGCTACCTAGCATAGTAATTCTGTGGATAATTTCAAGACAGTTTTAAATCTGTGTTGGAAACACTCCACCTTCCTTTGTAAGTCTTGTGAAGAGGAAGCAATTATTTTTAAAAAAATGTTAATATGATTTGGTAATGTATGGGAAGCCTGAGATGGAGAAAATGTTTCCATAGCTGCTGTAAGTGTGAAAGTAGTTTTCTTGCCTGTTTACAATTAGTATATATCAGTATATAGGTGCCACAAAACTGGTCACTTTTGGGTGAGTGTGAGATACCCTGTGTTACTCTAAGGAAGATTCTGGAGGCTCAAAAGAGAAATAACTGATGAATTATATAGACAATAAAGCAGTATCAGTAGGAAGAACTGTTGTAGTGCAGTAAATTTTTGTTTAGAGGTATTAAGAAAAATCCTAGACCTTTTTCAATGACCAATAAAAATAGAAATGCAAGTAGAAAAAAAAAAAGTCACTGTAGATTTTTTTCTAGAAAAAATATTCCAAAATAGATTTTTTTTCTTTTTTTTTAATAATTTAGGCTCTTTTATGTGTTCAGTGTTGTGGGTTTTGCTTGTTAGCAGTGGTTCTTTGTTCTTCTAAATATCCTTAACTTCAGAGGCTGCAAGTTGCTTGGATGTTTTTGAAATGATTTTGCGTCAGACTTCTGCGTGGAAGGCAGGAGATGGTACCATGAAGAAGGGTTTCACTTAGGTTTCTGTCAGAACATTTTCAGAGTCTTCCCTCCTCTTTCTGTTAAAGCTCAGATGTCCTGAGAAATCTTTGGACTTTTATTTCTTATTGGTAGTTATAGTTCAAATTGTGTTCTTAGCCTGAAAGACTTGCAGTCATTCAGGATTCATTCATTTGCTTAAGTATTTTTAATGAATTAGGCAAATTTTCAATAAGTGATCCTGTGCCCTTTATCTTGTTTGACTATAGCATAGTCTTCTTAATGTGTGTATCTCTTTTCTCCCATTACATACTTCGATAATTTCTCTAAGATGACTCAGCTGTTTTTGAAATACAGGGCTGTAAAGGAAGAGTTACATGCACTATGTTCTACATACCTTTTCCTGACTTGTAAGATTTTTTTTTCCATCCTTATGTACATTATCTCCATTTTCAATATAGGATCAGTTGTATTAAACAGGCAGTCCTCCAGAGAATGAGTTTTTCATTTTCACTTATCTTAAGCATCACTTAAATCTAGGCTTTGAGGTCTAAAAATGTCATGCTTCAAAATTTCCTTTGAAGTATTTAATTAGTCATAGATTCAAGTTGATAAAGCACTAGGAATAGGTTTTATAACTCTGGATACTTTCAGTAATATAAGGATTGCCTCAAAGTTCTGTTGATGCTTGAAAACATTTGTGTAAAGCTTGTTACAATAGAGTAATTGATACATTGCATATCTATTTAAACGGGTTTTTTAAAATTCATTTCAAAAAACCTATTGTATTTTAAATTTACTTACTTTTTTTTGCCTTTCTTTCTCTCCCTTAGTCTCAGACTATGAACTACGTGGGGCAACTTGCAGGACAAGTCCTGGTTACAGTGAAGGAGCTGTACAAAGGCATTAATCAGGCAACCCTTTCGGGGTGCATCGATGTCATTGTGGTCCGGCAGCAGGATGGGACATACCAGTGTTCTCCCTTCCATGTCCGATTTGGGAAGCTTGGTGTATTGCGCTCTAAAGAAAAAGTGGTAAGTTCAGAAAGTGGGTCAAAACAAAGTTTTGAGTACCAGTGCATTCCTTTTTTCCCCTCTTCTTTCCTTCTTTCCTCAGCTCCCCACATTCCCAGTTAGCAGGTGGGTTTAGTCCAGAAAAAATGCTCCTAAGTGTTGTACAGGGTGATAGTTCTGGAATGCAAAACAGAGCTTCTTGTGGTAATCTAAGGACTCTGCGAAAATGTTGTGAAAGAAAAACTGTGACAGCTCTAGGCCTATGCAAAAAGACAAACACTAATATATACACCTCACAGTTTTAAAAGGTTTACATGAGGCTATTTATTTCCTTACCCAAGTATGCTGGGAAAGAAATGCTTAATGCTCTTTAACCGATTCCTGATGTAAGCAACTCTTCTTGGAATGTCTGAAGGACAAACAGAGCACATGTTAAGTGTTGGTGACCTGTTACAAATATTGCTCCTTGTTAGCTGTGTTCAAGGCTGATTTACAGTAGAAAATGCAGTTATTAACATCCACAAGCACATGAAAACTGAGACTGAAGCTTCATTCCTGTGTGAGCACGTTGGAAAGAGAACCTGTTAAAATTTCCTGTCCAGCCATTCTGAGATGGTGATGCTACCCAAGCAGATTGTCCTTCCATCCCCTTCCCATAGGCTTTGTTAGTCATGCCAAGAGAGTGAGTTGAATTGGAGTGGCTGGAAAATGGAGCTGTTGTAGGGGGACTTTACTGTCAGTAAAGAATACTGTGTATGGCATGTGGGTGTGCTACTGAAAGACGAATTGATTTAAATAGAACATAAACCCTCAGGATTATATTCTACTTTTTTAAGGAGTAAAAAAGGAGGTTATTGCAGGAAGCTACCCCTATTTTTATATTTTGGTTGTAAAAAGAGAATAAAGTGAAACTGAAAGAGCAGTTTCAGAGCATTTTTTTTGTTAAAGATGAGTAGTTACATGCATTAAAGTTGTATGTTTGTAACACAGGTAAGTAGCAGGTTTTCTGTTTATTTTTTGTTTGATTTCCCACTTGTTAGTGTTTATTTTAATGAGCTTGCTGATGACAAAGGATTTGACTTACAATCTTGTAACAGATTACATTACAGTTTTCAACAGGATACAAAAGAGGTGGTGTAGCTGTACTTTCTTTGACATGTAGGCAAGCAAGATATGCTTACAACAGTGGTCTGAAATCTGAGTTTCTTAAATGTCTTTATACAGTCTGAGTAGCTGAACCAACTTTGAGAGGTTTTCAGCTTCTGGGTACCTCTAAAAAGCTGTTAAATGGTAGAAACGTCTACTCTTGGTACCTGTTGTACTAGACTGTCAGCATAATTCTCAGCTGTTGCTTGTGTAGATGACTGCTGCTTCTTGTTTCCTCCATCCTAGGACTTACTGTTCACACAGTTCTCAGTAGTCAGTTGTGTATTTGTTACTGCGTTGGGGATGCATTTTTCTCTGGCATGTTATAAGGCCAAGATCAATTTGTAGTCCCAAGATGGTGTGGGAACACAAAGTATGTGTATCTGTGCTTCAAGTTCACGAATATACTGAGTTCTCTAGAAATCAGTGTGAGGTGTAGGTACTAAAGAGATGTTTGTATGCCTAAACCAGCATAAAGAAAAGGTGAGGATTTTTAAACTAATGTTGCTGAATTGGAAATACAAGAAAATATTTTAAAAATAAACAGTAGTGAATATATATATGATTTTCAGATCAAAATCAGTGTGTTACTGTGGAGAAGAAGAAAAGCAGTTACCTTAAGGATTTGGGTATAGTCCCCATGCATGTTTGATTATTTACCTAATTTATCATCTCCTATGACTGGGTTTTCTTGGCTAAAACGTACCATTTTAGCACAATAAAAACTTACTCTCTGAAAAAACCACTATGGTTGGAAAAGGGTTGTGGTCCCATGTCATACCCCCAAAAAACTCATGAGCAGGAAAATCTGAAACACTAACCTGAGTTGCAGAAATAATTGTGGTAAGTGACTTATCACTTTCAGACAAAGCCTGCCTCCAGGAGGCTTCCGGGTGGAACTTCTGGTGTTCAGGATTCGGATTCATATCAGGCCCCAGTTCAGATTGAGATTTAAACATCTGAACAGTCTCAGCCATTCTTCCATGAAATGAAGACTATATCAATAATTGTTTGAACAAGATTCAATCTTTATATGAAGTTTATTTTCTTCTTATTTTTCTTGTGAGTGTTAGGCACTCTGCCGGGATCATGACGTATTTTGCAGGTGAACAAATGAAAGACGTTTATGACAGACTTATGTCAGAGAAGAGAAAGGGACACTGTTACATAGTGAAACAAAGTTTACTCTCAAGAGCTAAGTGGACCATGAGGTCAGCACTTTCCCCATGATGAATTATTTACAGTAATTGTCTCTTTCCACAGATTGATATAGAAATTAATGGCGATGCTGTTGATCTTCATATGAAATTGGGTGACAATGGAGAAGCTTTCTTTGTGCAAGAAACTGAGGAGGAAAATGTAAGGACTTTGTGCTTCTTGATGACTATAATGTAGTAGTAACATAGCAATGGGTTAAAAGTGCTTCATGCAGTGTTGTCAATATCTTCACTTCTGTGAAAGCTAGATTTTCTGTAACAATCTTAACGTCTCTTTCATATGCTGCCAAGATGTTTGATGCTTTGTACAATTTTGCTGCCAGTAATAATAAAGAAACTAATTATTTTCATTAATTAGAGCATTATTTGGAAGATGAGCTGAAGTATTTTTGTTTGTTTTAGTTTGTTTGTTTTAGTTAATTAATTCTTGTTGACTGCAGATACTCTAATTGCAGTGTCTTACAATAATTTTTGTATTAAGTTATTATAGCTGGTGCCTCTACTAATAAAGTAGTCAATTTTTTGGGCATAGTTTTAATTTACCTTACAAATTTTAGCCCAGTTTTTCACCATTTTATTTATGCAAGTTTCAGCAGGTAACAGTAACTTCTTTGACTTGAGAACTTCTTTTTCAAGAATCTTGTGCAACTGGAAGCTAATGAGCCTCTGAAAAACAGGAATAATGGTTCATTTTTACTCTGATTTCCTAAGGATATGGGAGCTATGTAATTATGATATTGGTCAGTCCTGACCATTGCTTTTGAGTCTGTTGGCATTTTTCAGCAAGTCTGAAGGAAAGAAGTTCTAAATACAAGGGTCCAAACGGTTTAATGAAAAATAGTCAGAAGAGAGAGGAAAAAAAATTGTCTCAGAGAAGTAAAAGGTCAAGTGTTAATTTCCTCTGGTTGTTACAAATCAGTCCTTCAAGGAAATGAGACTGATCCAGTTTTCAGTTTAGGGTGCTACTTGTTTACTGTGAGGGATCAGAGGAAGCTCTCATAGTGAAAGGAGTTAAATACAATTTAAAGCAGGAGGAGAAAATAAGCATGAAGACCCCAAATGATAACTTGGGATTCATAAGACCTAAGCGAAAGGAAGGTTGGGTTCTGTGGCAGCGTCCACCATGATTAAAATAAAAACTGAAAGCAGTTTTTTACAGATCTAGGTTGTGTCAGACATTGATGGGAACTGATCAGTCTCATGACTTTTAGAAAGCAAGGGTGATAACCGCTGCCTTTGTCCCCAGTACAGTGTTTGAAAGGAGCTATTGCACTTGCATAGTACATTTTGATTTATAACAAGAGTGCCTTATCTGTCTATAATGTGTTCTTGAAAGCTGGTAATTCATGCTGAAAATATGGATCAAGTTTGCTACAAAGCAAAACTGAGTTATTTTTACTGCTTTTAGACATTTTTTCCCCTGCAACTGATCAACATCTTTGTCTCTTGAAACTATGCTTGAGTAATAAATCCTAAACCTCTCATTGATTTTCTGGTCTGGGTGGGTTGGTTGGTTGGTTTTTTAGGGTTTTTTTGTGGTTGGTTGGTTGGTTGTCTTTTTTTCCTTTGTTGGGATTTCAGAAAGGTACTTTACGGGCTCAGTCTTTGCATTTTTCAGATCTTGACATTTAAAAGTAATACCACTCACTCAATCCATGTAAATCAGGACAATTTTCCAGCCATTTTTCTTTGAATTTTTCCTGAGTGTTTTGTTTTTTTATTTATTATGTTATTCTTGATTGTTTATCACTAATTGTGTAGAATATTACCTTTAGTTTAAGTGCTAGCATTTTATTTCAGCTTTTTCACAATGCAAAATATATGTGTCATCAATGTTGTATAAGGCTGTATTTCGTTCTCCTTTCTCTACTTCACTCTACTTTCCAGCCAGTGGAACAAAATTTGTTCTGTAACTCTTAATTCAATGAAAATTTGAATTTAGTGTTAAGTAGCAGATAAGGCTTTGAGCACATCAAAAGTCGTATCAGTGTCTCATCAGTGTTCCTGACTAACCTTCTGCACAGGAGTCCAATAAAGTAACAGTCATCTTCTAATTATTTCTATTCTCTACCACGAAGTTGGGTTCCATGAATTTCTCCCTTCACTATGCAAATTCCATTGTCTTCTGCTTTTGTTCCACCTTGTCTTTGTCCCTTCACAGTGTATTTCTTTCAGACTAGGTGTCAGTGTCTTTTCAGTTTCTTGTTACAATGTAAGTAAACCTCAGGCTAAATAGCTAAATCTTTTCCTTCAAAGGGCAGTGGGTTGTAGTTAGTTGAGGGTTGGTTGTCTCTATGTTGGTTTTAAGATGAGTAAATTGTAGTTGACTTTTTCTTTTTGAAAGGTACTTTATGTAAATAACGTATGACATGACTGAAGGCACCTTCAGCAATTTTGGGGGTAACACTGAACTGAGAGGAGAAGTAGACAGGTCAGAAAAAGAGCCCCCACCACAGCAAGCCGGCTTGGCAGGCTGGGAGACTGGGCCAGCAGGATTGACACCACGGTTTAACCAAGGTGCACGTGCAGTCTCACATAAGGGTTGGAAGTGCGGGCTGGCACACCCAGCAGTGCAGGCTGAGATCTGACTGGATGAAATGCAGCTCTGCATCATCGGGCCAGCAGCGTGCCCTGGTTGCAGTGAAGGCAAATGTGCCCTAGGAACAACACAACCAGCAGGTGAAGGGATGTGGGCTTGTCCTACTCAGTCTGGTGTATATTAGATCAAATCTGGAACACAGTTCTGGCCTTCCCAGTTCAGGAGAGACATGGAAGATTGGAGAGAGCCCAGTGGAGGGCTAGAAAAATTGAAACAGAAAAAAAAGTTGCTGGAACTTGTTCTGGCCTTCCCAGTTCAGGAGAGACATGGAAGATTGGAGAGAGCCCAGTGGAGGGCTAGAAAAATTGAAACAGAAAAAAAAGTTGCTGGAACTTGTTCTGTTGAGCCTAGACAGGATTCAGGGGACTCTAACCACAGTCTTGCACTACCTACAAGGTAGTTACATAACAGACAGAGACACTCTCCTCACAAGGCTGTCTAGTCATAAGATGGGGCAGAGGGCATGAGGAAAATACCAGCTAGATATAAGGAAAATCCTTCTGTTCAAAAGCAGTATAGCGCAGGAATAGGTTGCTTAGAGAAATGATAGACTCCCTCATAGAAATACTCAACATTTGGCTTGACAAGGCCCTGCATAACTTAACCCGATGCCCTGCTTTTGACAGAAGATTGGACCAGATGGTATCCAGATGTTCCTTTCAACCTATACCTTCCAGTGAATCTGTTTCAAAATAAACAGCAGTGGATTTAATTAGCCTGTTTTTATTAACACATTTAATAAGCATGGAACTGGCGTGCTCAGGGCAGATGACTTCAAAAACATTCCACTGACTGGCTGTTTGCTTCGTTGGCAAAATCAGTTGTTTGTGTCTGAAAACTGTAAGAGTACTAACATGCATTTTTCTGAACTTCTTGTATTCACTCTTGGTGAAGGTTCCTTTCTAGATATTAGCTTCATACCATTGGGCATCTGTATGGCTTTGTGTCTAAATATAGGTGCAGGGATTAATCTGGAGCTGACAACTACCCTGTGTGCACAAAACAAAGTGGAAAAAAAAGGCTTTTTGTTTTTTTAATTTTTTTCCCCTAGGAAAAAGTTCCTGCTTATTTGGCAACATCTCCAATACCCACTGAAGATCAGTTTTTTAAAGACACTGACAATCATTTGAAATCAGGTGAAAATGAGAGGACATGTGCAAACACAGAAATTCCACACTCTGGAGAAACAGAGACTGTATTCACCCCAGGTTCTGTGAAAAAGAAAAAAAGAAGAAGGAAGAAGTACAAACAAGATAGCAGGAAAGAAGATCAGATCTCTTCTGCTGGGACTGAAGAGATTTTTGAAATGGGAATAAGCTCAGATGATGAGAAAAGTGTACAGCCCCTGAGGTAAGCTCTTAGATGTCGCTCTTTTCACTGTTATCACTGAACATTTAAAAGGTGACTTGTTCATTTCTTCCATGCAAGTATTGTACAAATTTTGGTAGGCTCTGCCTAAGCCTTTCCTCAAGCAAACAAACAAAACTCCAAACAACTATCTTCCAAATCTTCACAGATTCACCTTAAAGTTGGGCCATTTTTTTATGAGCATGGATGCAGTTAAGCCCATTCTGGTGACGAAGTGTTGTTACCATCTGTTGTGTGACTGAGAAAGTTTCAGTGTAATTTCTCTGATGAGGCAGAGTGGTCTTCTGGCGTGTTTGGTAGCCTCTAGATAGGCTGTAGCATGGAATGCCTGCAGCACACCACATCTGAATTTGGCTTTCCTGTAACCTGAAGTTTTCTTTGGCAACTGAAAAGTATATAAATGAACATCCCTTCATGTTAGTAAAGGGAATTCTTTATATGTGTGTGAAGAGGAGGGGGGGGAAAAAAAAGGAAAGAAATCAATCCTGTATTTTGAAGTGGATAAACTCTTTAATAAGGTGGACCCTGTGCCAAAGTGGTAGCACGTACTAGTTAGTTGAAGAGGTCTATAGGGTAACAGGAAAGATTAAGGTTATCAAGCATATAAATGCTTCAAATCCAGGAAAAGCCTACTCATCAGGACTTGGTTTTCAAAGAAAGTTAAGTGTTTCACTGGACTGTTGTTGTTAAATGTAATACTGGCTGAATAAATTCAAGATTGCGTCTGGGAATTGCAAGAATGTTTTGATGTAAGGGAATAAAATATGGCTGAAAAAACTCCTTCAGTATAGGTCTTCAAATTAGTCTCAAATTTACTAAGTACCAGTGCAACAGAAAAACATGAATCTGTTATCATACCTATGACCAGTAAAACATAAACAAAATCTGGATTTTAAAGTGCTTTTTAGAGTGTCTGTGGCTTTCTTAGTTAATTTGCCATATTTTATTAGTGTTGTATTTATGTCAATGAATTCTTGTGCTGTTTTAGTCTAGGCATTTTTTTTTGTTTGAACTTTTAAATTTTTTTTAGTTCAAGAAAAGGAAGACCTGTGCTGAATCTTTAGCATGCTGTTATTAAGACAACAATAAACTTGTCATAGTAAAACCATAACTGTCAAGTATAGGAACAGAGAAAATATAACTCAACAATTGTTTATTCTTTATTTAACACATCATTACAAATGTAGGAAGTATTTAGGAATGTCATGTTAATAATGGCTGCTTTCATCCAGTGTTTAGGATCCAAATTGCCATTCTAGCAATTATCTTACTTTGACTAGGGGTGAATAAAAAATGGTGTCTTTGATCAGAATGTTGAATGTTTAGTCATAACTGAACAGATCATGATGTTTTCATCGAGTGTACTCTGGTTTTATTTTTTGTACCCTTTAGAATGAAAGTTTGGCAAGGCTTTTTATTTCTAAGCTTTTTTTTTTTAACGTGTATAAGCAGAACCAGCGCTAGAAATACATCGTCAGAAAGTGTGTTACAAAGTGAAAAAAAGATGATTTTGCAAAAGAATGGTGTTTTCTTGTGAACAGCAAGTAAATGCAGGACTGAAACAAAAAAAAGCATTGTAATGGTGAAGGCCCAAATACATTAGGTTTGCAGCTCTGTGTCAGTTAGTGGAGTTTATATACACTCATTTCAGTGGGCTGCCAGGGCAGGAAATAAAATGCCGTGCAATAGGCATGCACTTGTTTTCTTCCCAACTAAAGATATGGTTGTAGAGAAGTGTTCATAAGTTTTCTTTTAAACCCTCTGGGACATAAGGTGGAATCAGTACATTTGTTTGAGATTGTGGTGTTTTCGTTGGTAATTTTTTGTTAGGTTTTTTTTTCCTAGTTATAAATGAGTGGCTCTGAAAAGGAAGAAGAAAGATAAGAAATTAGAAACTTAACTGTTCCTAGGCATAGCTTCAGATTTCAAAGTAAAACTAGGAACAGAAAAGGGAGGCTGATGTTTTAACAGGAAGGTCAAAAATTCAGTCACAGGTGCCAGTATGTAATGTCTTATCTCTTTGTTTTTTTTATAAAGCAGAAAACAGGATGTTTCCTGTTTCTTGGGAAAATCTACTACCAAGTGTTTATCAGCTTTTTTCAAAATATGTCTTTTGTTTTTTCCAGCTAGGATTTAGATATGTTAGTAGTACTAGACTTACATAAAATAATACCAGAAAGACTGAGATTACAGTGTATAGAATTCAGAAGAAGAGGGCATTATTTCTCCACTGCTAAGGATGTTACAGGGTTAAAGTGATTATCTGTCTCTAAAATATTACCTATTTATTTAGACTATTTGTAAAGTGGACAACAATGGAAAGAAGTGGCAGTACTGTTTATAAACATTGCAAAATAAATAGCTTAGAGTTGATTGTGCAACTTGAAGTTACAAGTTGATGCATACTGATTTTCCCCTTGTATTTTCAATAATCTTTGACTGCATTTGGAATTTTGACTTTTGTGTTTATCCATTTATCAGTTAAATTTGATTTTTTACATCCTTTGTGTGAACCCTTTTGTTGCTAATTTCCAGTGAAAAAAATCTGTTCAGTACCTTACCCTTGTGTCTTCTTACCCCCCTGCCCACTGAAGTAAAGATATTGAGGACCTCTTTAAATTTTTTGTGTGTGTGTCTTTACTTAGTTGTTCAATCATACTTTTTTCCTCCTTTGGAGATACTTAGTACTGCCAACAACAATAATATGAAACATATTTCTGTCACATTTAGTTTATGAATACAGAGGATGTGCAGTCTCTGCAGTTCTCATCTTAAGTCAGGCAGCATCATCAGGTTTCATAAGAATACAACTGTAGAATAAGAAGTGGAGCTAAAAGGACATTTTTAGAGTTCAGCATTTACCATAACCTAGGCTGTCTTCCAAATGAAAGACTGGTGCAAATGAGGTAGATCACTGTAACTGCTTAGTGTCTAATTGAGTAGGCATGCAAATTCTAAATATTTACACATTTGATAATAGCAAAATATTTTCTTTCCTCCTTCCATAAGACAAATGAGCATTAGCATTCCAAAACAAATCCTGTGCAACTGTGCACTGGAATAAAAGTAGTTTTTTTCTCTCATAATAATGGCTTAAAATAATTTTTGTTGCATTTTGCACTTGAATAACCGGCATGTCTTCCTTGTATTCTTATCTGCTGTATACCCATGATGCCCTTGATCTAACCTCAGACAAGTTAGTTGTATCCTGAGAATAGATATTTATTCGGTCAAATTCAGAAAGCCATAGAAAGATCTGAAGTACTTTATGGTGGTAATATTTCAAGGGGACTTCTGTGTAAAATAGGGTGTATGCCTGTCCAGTGGGTCTTACTATTGTTTGGGTTTGGGTCTTTGATGTAGATATAGAGTAGACTTCTCAGTGCAGAACAAACCTCACTGTTCAAAGAAGTGCGTTATTTTATCTGCTTGTTGTAGTTGATGTTAATTGGGTAAATTGTGATGCTAGTACCTAACCCTGGTTTCTTACTGTTTTAATTTGTCAAATGTACATTCTCAAAACTAACCTTACTAGTTCACCTTTTCCAGTGATTGTAAAATTCACATAGTAAAGTTTACTGTGTAAAAATTTATGTTCATCTTTGTGTTTTGTTAATATTATCTGCCTGTGTAGAGTAAAATCACTAACTGTTACTTATGTAGAGTAGTATCATTTATGCTTTTGTGATTTCTTCAGTATTAACTTCCAGGAGTAGTAGATTTTTAAATTTGTAATATTTTCAAGTAATAATAATAGTTTTTAAAGACTTAAAGTTACATAAAGGTGTCTTGCAAACAACAAATCCTTCAAGCTATACACTCCTTACTTTCTCTCTTAGATTTTTTAGTAACATCTGTGTAATTTCTTTTGCTGAATTAGTAACACAGAGTTCTCATAGCTGACTTATTGTCTTATGTGTCTCCACAGAGGATCCTCAAATTCATCACCAAAGGGTGAAGAACAAAAAGAATCTCTGCTTTATCATTCAAAGGACCATTACCCCTTATCTGATGGAGACTGGTCCCCTCTGGAGAAGTAAGTCACTTTGTAATGTCATCATTTGTATAATGATGAGTCATTTAAAAACAAAAATTACTGTGCCATTTTATTGATTTCCCCCTGATCTGTAAAACTATCAAACTTGCCCAGTTTCTGTGATATCAAATGCAACACCTGATACTAATATGAAACTTCAGTAACTTTACAAGATGTATTATTTCACTGTTAAAGAGAGGAAATACAATTAGTAAGATTCCCTCAAGCTGAGAAGAGTGTGGAAAACTGATATGTTCGCTATGATTCACCCTAGCATAAACAATACTTGATCTGCCAGAACACAAAAGTGAGGAGTATGCTAAAGGTACATTTTACTGTGTGAAGTCATCGAAATTGCTCAAGGTAAAGCTAGAACCTAAAGTTGAATCATATTCCACTTCGGAACAGGAGTTTGAGATTTGCTGGAGTTCTGGTATCTTTTTTTGTCCAGATATATGGAAATCATCATCAGTTGAGTGTGGATTCTTAAAAATGGCATAATACAGCTTGCCAGTTAGTTTTCAGTGACCAGGGCACTTCTCTATGTACATTTAAGTACATTCATCAGTTTCTGATATTCATGCTCTTCCTCTTGCATTCAGTTTATTGATTTTTCAAGGCTCACACTTTGTATTTCACCACTCTAACCTCAATCTCTATATGCATAAGAAAGCATTGGGTGCATATGTGGTTGTATTTGAGGTAAATTTTGTACTTTCCCTGAACCTTGGACCTACAGGAGAGGGCATATATGTCTTAGCATGCTAAGTAGTGTCTTGATTCATCTGAACTCTTTGGCAAGTGTCTAGTTCTACTGCTTTTCAGTTTGATAGAATATCGGCTTGTGAACATAGCAGATATGTTTACAAAGTCAGTGAGGATTAATGGTCAGCCTTCCATGGTGGCCATTGTTGCTTGTTACCTGCTCAGTGCACAGGTACCTGTTCTTCTGCATCAATAGCTGGTGCAGAGTAGAGGAGTTCAACCTTCAGCCAATACTTTTTGAAGTGTGTATGATCTCTCTGCTTCAGGTGTTTGGAGAGCTTTGGCCTCAGTGGAATCAGAATGTACCCACACCATGCTTGGTGCCTGCTAATTCCCCCAGTGCATAGCTTGTTAATGAACAGAAGCAGTTGGACAGGAAATCCCATTATCATTCCTTTCTATGTTTTGGCTGACAACCACACCCTCAATTACACTTAACGAGATGTAGTCTTCAAATGTTCCCCAAAGGGTTGTGGTTTGTGACTGAAATGCAGTCACAGTGCTTGACCCTGAGGACTGACACGTTGCTGTATGGATTATATCACCTAGATGACTGTAGTGTGGAGGCTGATACTCATTTTCAGTTTATAAAACTCTGAGCTGACACAGACTGGCAGGTATATCTGGGAGAGATAATTCATGCATCAATTCTCATTTATATATTATGGGGCCAGTCAGCTGTAATAACTTTTTGTACCTCATGTGAGGTACCTAGGCTTTTCACAGTTCTGGGGTTGTTTTTTTAACAAGAAGCTACCCAGTCCAAATTACAGTTCAACAGAGAAATTGGCAATTTTACTTTTTGTCTTTGGGGGAGGATGTTGGGTCAGGGATTCTCTGATGCGAGACATCTAGGAAAAGAGAAATTTTGCTTTAAATTGCTTCTTGTTAGCCATCAAAGAAAGATTTTATCACGTAGCTGTTGTACAGAGGAAGAGAAATGGGAGGTTTTAATAACCTCCTTTTTGGAGATCTGAAAAAGCTAACAAACTTGTAGTTCAGTTGATTGTCTTGCTCTTCAGAACCATTTCAGGGAGAAGGAATAAAACAGCACAAATATTTTCCATGAGGACACTTCTGTTGTCCTACTCAGTATAAGATGGAAACCATAACTATTAACTATTGATACCTGGTGCTGTCAGTATTCTTCCTGTTTTAGCAGGCAATGTTGACTAGGTCACTATTACATGCATGGGCCTTTTGGCTAAACACTTCAGCCTCAGAGTGACACTGAAAAACATACCTAGAGGGAAGTAGAATAGACTTAGGGTCCCAAAGCCCTGAAATATTCAGTCTTTTGCTGGAACTGCTGAATATTAAGAATTAGACTTAAAAACAGGTTAATATTGTGCATGTCTTCCAGTTGACTTGTGGTATAGATGGAATAAATTATTTGATAAGCAGGGAGAATTAGTTCATATTCTTCCTGAAAACAAAGGCATACATGTATTTTCATCACTGTGTCACTTTAAACAAGCCCTTCTAACTACAGAAAATGTGATTCCTGTATGACATTGTTAATGGAGAACTGAGGGGAAAAATATCAGTTTTCTTTTTGTGTCCACGGGTGACGAAGGCTGGAAGTCAAATGACAAATCACCATTTTAGAGATGTTTAAACATCCTGATAGCTTGGATTTTTGAGGTGTCCTCTCAGAGCAGTATGAGGGATTCTTACTGTCTGGCTTGTGATCTGTGTAATGTCTATTTTTGCAGTCTGTATTGTGATCACAGTTTAGTCCTGTATGATACTGCAAAACCTGAGTTCCGCAAACCTTCAGAAAGTTTGATATATGGTACTCAATTAGGTAACTAATCCTTGCAGGAATTTTGCATGGGGAAAAAAATTCCATAGATTAAATACCTGTAGGGAGTTAAATTAAAATTTTCACTATTAAATCATTAAACAACCCAAATTGAAAGTGACCTCAAAAGTTCATCTGGTCTAACCTGTCATGGGAAAGGGAACCTCAGAGACATTGTCTAGCACCCGGACCAGTCACAAATTACAAGTGCAACGAGTGCAAAGACAAGTGTGAAATCCTGTACGGGGATGACACAACTAAAGAGCCCAGTACAAGTTGGGATCTGTGAGGTTGGGAGCAGCCTTGCTGACCCGGGGGACAACAAGCTGAACCTGAGGCAGCAAAGCATGGCTGCAGCAACAAAGGCAAACTGCATCCTGGGCTGCATCCACGGGGCAGGAATGGCAGAGACAGATGTGTTTATCCCTCTCCTCTTCATTCTGTTCTGGCCACACATGGAGGGCTGTGTCCAATTCTGGTCCATACAGTTTAAATTCAAATATGGAGATTTGTTTATATAAACTCAAAACATAACATATTATGAATGTCCAAGTGTAAAAAGAGCAGCATTTCTATAATACGCAATATAATTGCCCTGTTCAAGGAAGGGTGGACAAAACTATGTGTTTCTTTTAATCTCTAAGATCGATGTGCAAAATGATTTTGAAATCCTTTTTAGCATTTTGTAGAGTGTTCTTCTGGCTTAAAAGTAATCTTGGCTGAAGTAAATTCCAGAAGTCTGTTTCTGATTTATGGATAATAACCACTGTAGGAAAAATAGGGTGTATTCTACAGGTCACGTAGTTCAAACACATCTAAAGGAAGTTTTCAAGTAATCTCCTTTCCCTCTTCTAAGTTATCTTCTGAGTGTCTTTTTTCCTGCACTGGGAATTGATGTTGTTTTGTGCACTTGTGAGTTATGTTTGCAAGACTTTTATTACTCAAATCTCTGCATAGCATGCTGAAATGCTGTATTTTTACAGAGGTAAGGAACTTAAAACTATTTTCTGTCTTATTTTTCAATAAACTTTTTAGCTTTGTTCTTGTTTTGTTTGAAAAATGGAACATGGGCTGAAGGGAGAGCTATTCCTGCACTTTAGATGCAGTGGAGGAATCTATTTAGTGTGATCACTATGTAAGTCCTTTAATGTCTTTAATGTGATTTTGGTTTTAACCTAATTTCTCACCGTTTGAAAACCCTGCTGGGCTTCTTGCCATGTTGCCAAATAATTGAAGCTCTGTTAAGCTGTTGAAAACTCTACCAACAGTAGCTGCACAAAAATGCATTAATGCATTTTAAACACTGGCTTTCTTTTTTCTTTTTTTTTTTTTTAATTCTTATTGATTTGGTAGCCCTTTCTCTGAGCAAGTCTGCCCTAAAAGTGATTCAGAACTAGAAGTTAAGCCTGCTGAGAGCTTGCTCAGATCTGAATCTCACATGGAATGGACATGGGGAGGATTCCCAGAGTCAACCAAGGTAAACATCTTTATTGTTTCTAACTTTGTAACTGAGTTTTGGCATATTTAAGACTGTTCTAGGAGAGGATTGGAAATCTGCTGCTGTTTTTCAGATGCAGCTGAAATGAGGAAGTAGCAGCCCCTTGTGGCAGGCAGAGAGAGTCAGCTTGAGTTCAAAAGCTGCTCAACAAAGTAATCCCAGAAAACCTAGCAGTAAAAGTCTGATTTTTTTTTTTTTTAATTTTTAGTTAGAACCTGAAGGAAACAACTTAAGAAATTTATTTTCTTTATTGTAGAGTAAGTTCTATTTCATTCCAGGGGAACTGTAGCCTTGATGAAAGTAAATTTGGTATGTAACAGAGGCCCTGATAAATCCACACTTAAGTTTTTTCCTTGCTGTGGTTTGGTCAAGTCAGTGCTTCCTCTATGCCACTTTCTTTACTGAACTTGTAAATAAGCTCCTGTGAAAATTCCTTTGCAGGGAACTTTGATAATATGGTGAGACGTTTTATGTTGCTACAATACTTAAGTTATTTCCTGGTTTCCTTGTGTGATGAGAACTTGTGCCATGAGTACAAATCGAACATTTAGAACATAATAAAATGAACAGGTGAAGTGCAAGGATTGACTAGACTTCTGTTTTTCAGATAAGTAAGAAAGAAAAACTGGAACATTGCCGAACAGCTACCATTACTCCATCAGAGAAGACTCATTTTAGGGTCATCCTCAGCTCTGATGAAGTTGAAGACGATGATGATGTGAAAGATTCTGTCTGTACAGTACTGAAACCTGAGCCAAGAACTCATCCTCTCCTTAAGCAGATGGATGTTAAAGACTCTCTTGCTTCGGCAATTGTAGAACCACAAGTTCCGTTGCCATTGGATGGTGATCATCATTCCAGAATATTGATGGATCCTTTACCAGAAACAAAACCAACAGCAAAAACTGAATCTCCTTCAAAAAAAAAAGGTGTGGAATAAAACTCTTGATTGTTGACCTCAGTGTGATCTACTAGCTTGAGGTCATAGTGGAAAAAGTGTAAATGTGCCTTTTCAGTTTTTCCTCTTTAAAGTGTTATCTGACTAAAATGCTAATGAAACTCTGGAACTTAGAAGTCATACAAATAAGTCTGAATGTTCCATGATTGTTTGTATTTAATGTGTCTGGGTAACTTCATCTTAGTAATCTTAATTGTTAAAATTAACAGGGGTGCACAAGCGAAGTCATCATCAAGGCCCTGATGATATTTACTTGGATGACCTAAAGGCTTTGGAACCTGAAGTTGCAGCACTCTACTTTCCCAAAAGGTAATTTTGAAGAAAAATGCTGTAAATCTGGGGTAATTACCTGGTCATTACATGTGTTATTTATGTGCCAGTTCTGATAAAAAGAATTGGACTTAGAATTTTCACAGTAAGTACTAAATACTTCACAAAAGCCTAATTTGAGAAGAAACACATTGAAAGATCACATGGGAGGTGACTGCAGAGAGCTTTCCTGTTTTTGAAACCTGTAGGTCCTGCAGGCATAGAGGGAGGTACATTTAATCTGCTTTTGTACCAGTACTCTTATTCAGCCGTGTTGTAAACTTTTCAGTGGATCAAACTAGTGACTCCAGCCTTAAATCACAATGTGTTTTTTTTTTAATGTCATTTTTCTTTTCTATTGTAATTCTTGCAGCAGACAATGTTCTAAAATCTCTGAAAGCAGTGCCCTTTTTTTCCTTTTTCTTACATTACAACTTTCTGGTAAAGATTGAGGAGCACAGTATTATTCTGCAGATGTAGAATGTAGAGGATGTTTTCTAAATTTAAATCCAATTTAGGCAAGAAATGTAATTATTGCCCAATTTAGGAAAATGTTAGGAGAACGGGAAACAATCTGCCAATATTATGAAGGGTTGGTGTGGGTGTATATGTCTGGGTTTTTTGTTAGGTTTTAAATTTATGTTGTGAAATGATGTAAAAAATGCAAAAGCAAGATTTTTTGGGGGGAGTACTCATATAGTGTGTTCTGTAACCTAAGATCTGTGCATTTCTTTGCAAGTAAAATACTTTTCACTTTCCTTTAGTGATTCTGATCCTGGCTTCAGGCAGTGGGCAGAGTCAGATACCCTTTCTGGTTCCCAGTCCCCCCAATCAGTGGGAAGTGCTGCTGCTGATAGTGGTACAGAGTGCATGTCTGATTCTGCTATGGACTTGCCTGATGTTACACTTTCACTTTGTGGAGGTCTCAATGAAAATGGAGAGATTTCTAAAGGTATGTGAAAGACTAAAGCATAAAGAGAAATAGAGCTCAGGCAGCTAAACAAATGAAGTGGCTTGAAAGCTCCAATTTCTGCCTTAAAAAACTTTGGGTTATTACTATGCTCACATTGAGAAGAGGGGATAGAAAATCTGTCATTTTTCTAAAATTCTCAAGCATTTGCCGAGCAGAAATAGCAGAATTGAACCTCATATTAAAGAACACTTGATGTCTTGAGAAAGCTTTCTGTCTCCTTTTTTGTACTATATATTATTTATCTGACCAACTACATTGATTTCTGGTTGCCAGTCTATGCTTAGTCCTATATAAATCTTAACAATTCATCTTCTTTCCAATTGCCTGATCATTTTCTTCTTTTTCAGTTTTTTCAAGTGATTAAAAAACCCCTTTGTGTTGGACTATGTTTTCTGTTCTACTTCTGTCCTAAATGATTGTTAACATCTAGATTTTTACTAGCTGATTTTTCTCTCTTAATGCTTTAGTCTATTTACTGTTGAAATTGTATGTATTTTTGAGGGAGCTTTTAGGAGCATAAGATCTTCATGGACATGTACTGCAGTGTTTTAATATTACTTTTTTAAATGGTCATCCAGTCTCTAATACATTAAGTGACATTTAGGTGCTTATTAATAAAGACTCAGGATTGTTCCTGTGGTAACATGGTAATAATACTGGATTTGATTGGAAAACAGGATGTCTTGCTTTCAGGGGTCTTCCACTAAATCATGGATTTCTGCAAACATATGTAGAAACTAGTTGTGAAAATGCTAGTTACTGATAGCACTTTTTCAAACCTGAAAAGCTGACATCACCCTTCCCCCTCTTCTTCTAGTGTAGTATGTAGGCCTCTTACCCACCATCATAATTTTTGAAGAAAACTTGCCTAGACCTGCATGGCTTTCTTTTTCCAGCCTTTGGACTGAATTAGTTCCTCCTTATCCTTCCTCTTCTAATTTCTTAAGGCTCTTTACTCTGACTGTTGAAGTGGTCCAAGGCTTTTTCTGTAGGGAGGAGGTAGTCACAGGACCCTTGACAGGTAAACCTCAATTAGCACATCTTCAGTGATGCTGCAAGATCAGGAGAGACTCTGAAATGACAGAAAGGGTTTTCCTGGGTGTAAATTAATCAGACATCTTGGGGTATTGTATTATTACTTTTTAATTAACGTCTCTTTCTATTCCAGAAAAATTCATGGAACATATTATTACTTACCATGAATTTGCTGAAAACCCTGGACTCATAGACAATCCTAATTTGGTAATACGGATTTATAACAGGTAAATTCTCTGTGTCATGTAATTAAGTCATAGAAAATCCCATTTCAAATCTGGTCTCTGAAGTGAGCATGTTTCTCAGCTTCCATTGTAGTTTGTGTGTGAATCTGTTTGAAACAAAGCTTTAGGCTTAAGTGAGATTTTTTTTCTGTAATTGCCACTGATGTTGAATTGTATATAATAAAATTACTCTGGCTGCAGGAAATGTTAGTGTTAGTGGTTGGCAGGAAATACGTATTTTCATCAACACAAGGGCAAGATTTCATGCTGACATTTATAGATCTGTAGACAGATTTTGTAATGTCTTACCAGTAACATGTTTCAAAACAGGTATTACAACTGGGCATTGGCTGCTCCGATGATTCTGAGTTTGCAGGTCTTTCAGAAGAGTTTACCTAAGGTAAATAGATAAATGCATACTTTGTTGGAAACTTTTGTATGTAGTAACACCTGATTATCTCTGTTTTTCTATACCAATTAAAAACACATCTAATTTTTTAGGCTACTGTTGAGTCTTGGGTCAAAGAAAAGATGCCAAAGAAGTCTGGAAGGTGGTGGTTCTGGCGCAAAAAGGAAAGCATGACTAAGCAGGTGACTGAGACCTATTGTGATTTTTTTTTCTCTCTTAGCTGTTAAAAGATTAAAAAATGTAACTTGTTAGAAGTACCTCAAAACACTGCTTAATAGTTCAGTGTCACTGATGGCCAGCTGATGTTGCAGTAGCTGTAGCTGCATCTGTTTATTTAGCCTCAAATACTGCAGCCTTGTCTGGTGTTATGGGTTGCTTTAACAGAAAGTTATTGTATCCACCTGTTGCACATTATAACATTATTTCTTCTAAGCCATAAGCAGTTATCAGAGCTACTCTTCAGTCACTACAGTATGTTTTAGGATTGTACGCACAAATTAATAAGTAGGTGCTGCGCTGCATAATAGTTAAGCTGAGACACCCCATTTTAGACTAATTTAAGCTTTCTAAACCTTGAGTATGGACCCTAAACTTACTTCCCCACAAAAAAGTGATTTATAAGCTTAAAGGTTGACATCTCTTTTTAATACTAAATTCATCACATTAAACTAGCAGTTCCTAATTTCTGGCACAGTTTTGTTTCATGAAATAAGAAAAAGCTTTAATAGAGAATTTCTTTATAAGCATCCTTTTGTCAAATAATTTTTAGAAATTATTATGTAGAATGGTGATTCTGAGACTTAATATAGTTTATGTACTATTTTGGTAGCTGTTTTTAACTTGGATATGTTTAAAATGCTTAAAATGTCAATATGTTTTTTATTATCATGTTGCTTTAGATACCAGAGGCAAAAGAGGGGAAAGCTGAGACACAAAGAGCAAATGAACTGCCAGCAACTATTAAAGAGCAAGTTAATAGTAGGTGTGTTCCTGTCTGAAGACCTATGTGTGGACTGAATAGTGCCTTTTTTCCTTTTTTTCCTTTTTTCTTTTTCTGAATGAGGAGTTCAGTCGTAATGTACTACACTTTCCTGTAAGCTACTGAAGAGGAACCAGATGTGTATAGCAAAAAATTCAGCAAAATAATGTGGCAGCAAACTTTGTAGGAACTACAAATACACTACAGTTATTTCCTAAATGCTATTGTGTTTATTTCTCAAATCATAATAGAACTGACAGAACAAATACATACATGGTAACCTTTATCAATAGGCCACTGCTCTGTAAATACAGTAATATTGTTTCCAATACACTTTGTAATACCTTTTTCTTTTGTGAAGGCCTAATATTGTATTAATAATTTAAACCATGTGGAATTTTTTGTAACATTAAATAATTGAAACAATAAAATAGTATTAATCACAGTGCACATGTTGCACAAGTTGTGGTAGACAGCTGTCAGTGCTTAGCACAAAACTCTTCCATTCTAGGGTATTTACTTACGCATATGCATATTCTTGCATGATTTTGTGAAGGTACTTGTAAATGTTGGTGTCTTAAAGACTTAAGGTCTTAGACTTTAATGCTGCTTTTAATCTTGAAATCTCTAATAAGCAGGAAAATAAGTCTGTGAATAACCTTAAAAGGTGAGCTACTCCACTAACACCCACAGTTTAAATGCCATAGTAACTGAGGCAGCTTTTTTAAAAAAACAAAGCACTGCTACCCATTCAGTGTCCGTTTTCATCTGCAGTTTCCCTAACTCATCAATACACTATTAGTGACCACCTGACACTGTGTCTTTACTAAACCCATTGTGTGTGGAGACAGCTGGGAAGAGTCATGTTCAGAATTCCACCAGTACTGGCATTCCAAGTCTTACTTGCTTACTGGCATGTACTGGCTTTATCTGGGCATTCACTAGACCATGGACTTCCTTGATCTGTGCTATCAGGTAGCAGCAAATCATCAGCGTAAGCAAAAATTACTCTGGCATAAGCACCTTACTCCATTAAAGAAGGATTTTATGTAGCTTACATTTATTCTGGTTGATGTCACGTTAGGCCTCCAGAGGATGATTCTTCTAGTGATGAAGCATCCCAAGAGTTGAAGGAATCCCTAAAAATGGATTCTGCCCCAGCAGAGCATCCACCCCATGGGAATGTTACATCTTATAAGAAGTCACTTAGACTGTCTTCAGACCAAATAGTAAGTGATGTGCCTGTCTTGTATGTAGGATGCTTCATAATCCTTAAATTCTTTAAAAAGAAGTTGTAAGTGTACTCCTGTGCAAGGGTAGGCAGCTGCTGGGAATTTCTAGTAATTTCTTTTTGTTGTGTTTTTTAAGAATCTATTTGGATTAAGAAATAGTAATTTTTTGTGAAGTTCTTTAATCAGACTTCTATATTAAGATGTTGCAAGAAAAGTGGCAGTTTGCTTCTGCAGTTTGGATATCCTGGGACCTGCACGTCTGTGTAATAGCATACATTTTAATTGGCGTGCAATTTATTCACTGTGGTCTAATTTACAAGTTCATTCTGCTACTGTCTAAATGTATGATTTTCATCAGGGAAGAATTTTGAGGAGAGCATCCACTGAGTAGAAAATACAGTTGTATCCTATGGGAAGCTGTGAGTTCATTTTGAGAGTGCTGCAAGTCTGCTGTAGTAGCACGAATTAAAGTGGTGGAGAGTGAAATATCTGTGGCTGAAGGCAGGACAAGAACTGTGTACATACACATGTACCCAGGCTGCAACAGACTTGGACAGCAAAACCATTGTGCTAGTGTTAAACCATGGTTCACTTTTTGATGAGTTAATCAAAATAGACAAGGAAGAGTATATGAGCCATTTTGTGCAGCTCATTTATGATTTTAAAATCATAGAAATTTTAGAGGGAGGGCAACTTACATTTTCAATCATTTTTATTCTACAGGCAAAGTTGAAGCTCAGAGATGGCCCTAATGATGTTGTATTTAGTATTACAACCCAGTATCAAGGGACTTGTCGTTGTGCAGGAACAATATACCTCTGGAACTGGAATGATAAAATCATAATATCAGACATTGATGGAACAATAACCAAGTAAGTACCTTAGGGGTTTTTCTTTGTTTTTTGTTTTTTTTAATCTTGCTTTATTGATCCTATCCTGCTTTTCAAAGCAAGGTAAAGAAACTTTATTTAAGACAGCTATTAAAGGATGTTCATTAATAATGTTGCTTTGGTTTTATTTTGTACTTGCTTTTAAAGCAAACTAGAAAATGTATTTTTAAAGAATAATGCCAAGATGATAACATTCACCATATGATTGCTCCCTCTATTAGACTTCTCCAGGTTTAGCAGCCACAGGTTAACTTGGAAACTGACTTGTTTTGAATGACCCCACTAATTGCTCTCTCTGGACTATTAATTCTCTTTGTAAATAGTTAGGACCTTCTGTAGACATATTTCTGTAAATATTCTTTCTAAATTGTATGTTCAGTAGTGGTTGTCCTCATATACCATGTGTCAGGTACCTTTGATTCTTCTTTTAGGTCTGATGCCTTGGGACACATCCTCCCTCAGTTTGGCAAGGACTGGACTCATCAGGGCATTGCAAAACTCTATCATTCCATAAATGAGTGAGTATGCAATCTATAAAACAATTAGGATTTTCTGGAATATGGGAATTAACATAAAGGTAGTTGGATAGTTGTTAAAAATTACACAGTTTATTAAAACGTGCTGGTCGAAATGCTGGGAAGTGAGCAACTTCTGTCATACACGAATGAAACTTAAGTTGTTTCCACAGATATATATACTTTTACAGGAATGCAAGACACCACTTTTACTAGTTCCCTTCACAGACATCTTGTTCTGCATTTTAGCTTCAAAAAACTGTGTAATATTTTCATGAATACAAAAAAGAACCATAATAGAAATCGTTTCTCAAACATGCATGTCTGTTTTCCACCAACTCAGATTGGTCACTAAGCCTTTCAGAAATATCATATGGCATAAATTTAAAACTAAATGGTGTCCTTCCAATACATAAGTGTTTTCTAGTTTAATGGGTTTGCTTCCAAAAACAGGTCAGTGCTCCATAGGTTAGATTTTATGTTCTGGAACATTTTTTTTTTTCAAAAACAGTGATTCCAGAAATAGTACTTTCCAACTGAGGATGATCAACTGTTAGAAACTTCAGAATTAAATTTAAATCATCAACTTCTATCTTTGTTTTTTAGTAGTCTTTCTTTCCACATCCACTTCATTTGGGATGCTATAATCTATTGTTGGCCTTCATGTGGCTCCTTTTGATTTACGGGAGATAACATGAATGTTACTGTTTGGTTGGGTTTTGTTTGGGTGGCTTGGGGTGGGTGTTTTTGTTTATTCAGTGCATAACAGAAGAGCAGTTTTGGAGTTATTTGCCAAATTGAATCAAGTCTTTGAAAATGCACACAAACACTCAAGCCTTTTGTGCATGCAGTAACTGTATACAAATCTGTGTAACAGATGAACATACAAAGTCTGCAGGAAGAATTTAGGGGCTTAATGAATGCTTGTTGTTATCCCTCGTTCACTCTGCACTGCAAATTCTGCCAACAACCTGAAAAAGACAGGAGATCTGGCACCCATTATTTTGTGATGCAGATAATTTAAATAATTGCTGTCATCCTACAGCTGGGCTGAAAGAAGCTGAATGAAACCAGTGTGGCACTTACTTAAACACAGTCTAGTCCATCTAATTGTGCCCTCTGAGTTTTACCATCCCTTTTCTGTTTGCACTTCCTGTTTCTCAGTTTTGATTGTCATGTATTTAAACTACTACATGCCTTGCAGATTCTTATAACAATGGAAAAGTCTTTTCCTTGTGTGTGTGCAGAGGTCTGCAGCAATTCAGTACCTAGACTGGTGCCTCTGGACATTGCTATAATTGTGTACTTATCTTTGCAAAGAAACTTCAACAGGAATATGAACTAAGTTGGTAATTTATTTTCTAGAAATGGCTACAAGTTCCTGTACTGTTCTGCCCGTGCCATTGGGATGGCAGATATCACCAGAGGATACCTGCACTGGGTGAATGACAAAGGCACAATTCTCCCCAGGGGCCCTCTCATGTTGTCGCCCAGCAGTTTGTTTTCTGCTTTTCATAGGTAAGCATGTGGGATTTCTTCTATCAGTTCCCTCCCCATTTCAGAGAAAGAGTAGATAAAAAATATTTGGCATTGCAGCTGTAATGAAGTGTTTCACTCTGGACTGTATTTGCTACTGAGACTTGATGTCCCTCTAGTGATCATTTAAAAACTCTGTTTTGTCTGAATTTCACTTGTATTCTTCTGTTCCTGTGGGCATGAAAGAAGTGGCTACAAAACACAACATATCAGTCCAAGAGGAACTAATTTTCCCTTCTCTTTATTCGTCTAGTCCATGACCAATAACTCTTAGGTTCTGTTTATATCAGTACGTTTTTGTCGTTTTCAAGCATATCTTCAAGGTTTGCAGTGCAGTGCTACTACACAAGGTAGAGAGAAAAGAAAATAATCTGGAGAGCGTAGACTGTTATGTGAAATGATCTTGTGATTGCTGCATATACAGCTACTTAAAAATGTAAAGAGTTTAGGTATGGTTCAACTCAGTTGGTCTTTTGGACCAACCATAGTCTACCTGTTCTTGATGGGAGGAGCTAATAACGGACAAGTGCTTGGAGTTGGTTGTTTGCAGAGGGGGGTTTGTTTATTTAAATTTTGTTGGGGTTTTTTGTTCATTTGGTTTTTATTTTGTCATGGGTACAGTGACAGCAACTTACATGAATGTCATGGGCCTTATGCACTTTTGTCAGAGACAGGAGTTGTAACAAGTACACTTAGGTGTATTTGATTAGATCTTCTGATTCAAATAGCTATAAAAAAACAGTTCACATCTGCATTCACAGCTGGGAATTCCATTCCCATTTTTACTTAGCCTATGCACTGTATTCAACTGGTTTTTTTTACTGTAGGTGTTGGAAAAGAGGGAATGTTTGATTGTTTCTTGTATTGTTCTCGGAGAGTTACGTAGCACTGTATGTATAACTACCAGTGCTAGCAACAGGAAGCAATGAGACTATAAACATCAGATAAATGGGGGAAGGACGATACCTTTTTATCGAATCATGATATAGAATTTGACTGTTGAAATTTTATTTTAGGGAAGTGATAGAAAAGAAGCCTGAAAAGTTCAAAATCGAATGTTTGAATGATATCAAGAATTTGTTTGCTCCCAGTAAACAGCCTTTCTATGCTGCTTTTGGAAACAGGCCCAATGTAAGTGCCCCTTTCTAACTGAAGGGTTAAAATCTATGTACTTCAGAAACAAACAGGCTTTTCTTTTTGTGTTCATGAAAATTTGAATACAGAAATGGGATACTGCTGCTCTAATGGGTTTGATTGGGAAAAACCATATGCAGATACCTTAAATAAAAGTTGCTACAACTGCTTATTTGAGAAAGGTTGCAAAGATGCATTAGTATTCTCAGAATTTTATTAAATATATGCCACCTTTCCAAATTCTTTTAAAGTATTTTTGACTGCTTTGTGACCTAAGCGTGTTAATTCAGTGCTTTACAATCTTGAATCTCTTTTCCAGTTGTATGGTTCCTATATTTTCTCTGCAGCTCAGTGCTTCTGTAATTGAGTGAGAGGAAAAGGGGTATTGTAAGAATATTGTCACAGGGAGTGGTGTTGTGTGAGCTTTGTGCATGTTTGTGGTCCTAGGCTTGGGCAGGGGAATTAAGTGTTTGGGGGCAGGGGGAATATTTTGTTACAGTGTAGGTGTGTATGTTTTGGGGATGGGCTTTTTTTTTTACTGTTTTTTGGGGACTTTTTTTAAGGGGCATTTTTACTGTAGCCTTTTTGGATCACCTTTTCTCATTCCTTTGACAAAGTCCTTGTTATCACATTCAATAAGGAAATGTTGAAGCATGTACTTGTGTTGGTGCTTTTGCAGGATGTATATGCCTACATGCAAGTGGGAGTTCCAGACTGCAGAATATTTACTGTGAATCCAAAGGGTGAACTGATCCAAGAACAGACTAAGGGAAACAAATCTTCGTAAGACCATTTCTGTTATTTCAGCTAAAGAAAGAGTTAAAAAATGGGATAATAAAATAATTGCATTTCTGACTGTGATCTCCTTTTACATATGACGTGCAAAACCTTATTTACCAGGGACTTACAGCTTTTGATATTTGACTGAAACTTTTCAAAATGAAAATTGGCAAAATAAAGTTGAAAATCGCTTCTGTGGTACTGGGGCCTTATTTGACTAGAACCTTCTGATCTAATCTTCTAAAGCTGCTTTTGGCTACAGTGGAACAGTGCCTGTTAAATAATGGTCTTTCTTCTATTTAATACAGGTATTACAGACTGAGTGAGCTTGTGGAATATGTGTTCCCATTGATTAATAAAGAACAGAGTTCTGCATTTCCATGCCCAGAATTCAGCTCTTTTTGCTACTGGAGAGAGCCTCTTCCTGACCTTAACATGGATGACCTGGCCTGAAAAGTACTTCTCAGCAGGAGATGGAATTTCATATTGAGCTACTCAACTTCAGTTTAAATGTGAAGAACTTTCTTAATGAGGATGATAATATATATATTGGTACCGTAAGTCTTACTAAAGAAATCACTTTAATTTGAAACAAAGAAAATGCAATGCTACTGCCTATTTTTTGTGGGAGGGTGTGTGGATTTATGTGTTTGTTTGTTTATTGCTTGTTATTATATACCTTTCCTAAAGCACTTGAGATTGACCTGTTACTGATGCCTCATGGTACCCAAGTGCTTCAGGGCAACTAAATGCTGAGGTAAACTATGACTTTGCATTTTCATCAGTACAGATCTTATTGTAAACATAGATTATTCTTTTTAAGTTGTCCTAAGTATATTTTCTAAAATGAAGCCAAAAAGTGTATGGAAACTGCCAAATAGAATGTCAGACCTATTAATGAAAAACATGGTTAAATGTTCAGATGGGCATTTAGGCCATTTTTGAAAAGAGCCAGAGCCTAAGACCACTGTGCTCTTTCTCAGCTAGAACACAGAAAATGTACAGACCTTACTAGCCTGACAGATTCTGAAGACATAAAATTCCTCTTTAAATGTAAATATGCCTTTTGTTACATGTATAAGACTGGGCTTGTACAAATCACGCTCAAACTAACTCTGCTTATTATGGGTTTTTTTACACGCAATGTTTATTTCATGAGCTTGTTAAAATGTAAGTTGTCTTCAGACACTTGTATGGCTTTTGTTGTTTTCAGGCTGTGCTGTGTCATGTGAAATTTTCATCAAGAAAAATCTTGGAACATTTCTGTAAGAGTTGGGGAACTGGCATTTTTATTTCCTTTTTCAGCACAGAGATAATGCATATGTGTGTGTATGCTGTGTAGGCCAGTAAAATGTATGTATAGATTATATTCAGGGAATTGTAATACTAAAAAAATTATGTATTTAATTTTTTAATTGTCTACTGCAGGTCTTTCCAGAGTTCTGTATTGCAGGTTTTCAGTAGCTGGAAGAAAATGCAACTCAGTAGTGAGATTCCAGCTGTGAAAATGGTTAAATACTGCAGAGCAGAACAAAACCTTTTTTTAATTTTTTTTTCTTTCTTTTTTTAAGTTTTGGATTATTCGCAAACATCATGCTGGTCATTCCTCAGGTTCCAGTCAGAGCCTGTGAACAAATTACATTCCAGTTCTGGTGTATATCAGCTATAAAAGCAGCTACTTGTTCTTTCTCCAAAAGTACTTGAAGGCAAAGGTGGCTGCTTTTTAAGTTGAATTAGTGCATTTAACTTGTTTTGGACAAAACTATGGTGAGAATGTATCATTTCCCCAGCCCAGAGGGCTTAAGGACTACAGTCATTTAAACATCATGTAAACACCAGATCATTCGGTTTTACTACCTGCAAAAGCATACATTTAGAGGATTTTATGCCCCTCCAGGGGTATTTTTTTCTCCTTTGTCAGGCTGTCTTAACCTACAGTTCTGATGTAACACCAGCTAACTCTGGACAATTGGTGAACTGCTCAGGGGGGAGCATTTTGAAATCACTATATAAATGAAATTACTTTCCCCCCCCGTAATAAAATTCTAGTGTATTCCTGTATTTATAAAACACTGGATAAAGAGTGAAGGCAAGCAAAATCACCCTGGAATCTCTTTCAGAGCAGGAGAAGGAGAGTGGGATAAAAAAAGGATACTTACCTGTCACGGTGTGCCGTGCCTGTCAGTGAATTGAAAGGCATCCTCATTTTTATACTGTAAGAACCATAATTTCTGTGGTTCTTGGTCACCAGTCTACTTGGTGTTTAAGTGGATTTCACAGGAGTCAACTCAAAGGATATTTTACCGCTTTTTTCTTGTATTTTTTTCAATGTCAAAAGCTTGCGAGCATCATTCCATGTATTTTTTTCCCTTGTCTTACCTTTTATCCTGTAGATTTCATTAGAAACTAAAATTTTCATGATCACCAAGTGCTTTGAATATCAATGTGATTTGAGCTTTTAAGTCACTTAAATACTTTAAAATGAAAAAATAAGAATCCAGTGTAATAAACTATTTTAATTACAAGATTAAATATTCTATCTAAAGATTCTATTTTGCATAAAGGGAGTGAAGCAGCCTTTCCTAAAGCAGTCTTTTTGTGGATGTCAAAATTTGCTCTACCATGCTTAAGTTTACTCTTGGTAACCATGGTATTACACAGCTTTTCTAAAAATGACAGCGCTTTATGAAACCATTATGAGTTCCCAAATGGGACAGATTGTTACCATGGTTTGGCTGTGTCTTTCTTGGTTAATATTCTTTTTTCACTTGGTTTGGTTTTTTTTCTTTCTTCAGTTCCCTCCAACTTTTCAGACTGTCATAAAGATAAGCTGTGGATTTCAAGGTGTGGGGACTTGAGTAAATGAGAAGCGTGGAAAAATTGTATCAGGTATATCTCCAAATACAAGTACTTCCAGTTGGTATGAAAATGAGGGTTGTGTGAGTTGTGTTGAGAGCTCCTCATTCTGCTAACATGTCATTTTGCATTGTAGGAGTGTCCAAAATGTTGCTTAATTTAAAAAATTGATTTTTTTTTCTCTGTAACAGCTACAGTTTGATATTTGTTTTTTGATAAAATGTGTTGTTGAGTCGTTCTGATATGAGTAGGGCAGGGGGCTTGGTTTTTCTAACTCTGGCTTGTATTTGAAGCTTTTCAGATTGTTTGTGAACCCCGTTTAGGGACAGAATATGGGGCCTGTCATTGTGTACCTGTGTTCTTGGGGTTGCTGGGCACTTTACTGACTCTAGAGCAGACATCTCTTTGCTATCAAACTGTGGGCTTGTGCCGCAATATTAATGTGCAGAGGGGTAAATAATTATGCATTAGCCTGTCCTTTTGTTACCTTAGTGGAGAGAAGTGGCCTGAAACTAATGTTTGAGAACAAGTTGTGCTATACTGGTGTAAAACTAGCGCAAGCTACATCATTCTTTCTGTGAAAGAGGACCTTCTAAGTGTGCCTGGCTGTGGGCACACACACACCCCTGTTAAGACTGTGTTGTTGAAGATGCAGATCCTCTTAGCATTGGAACCCCTCAAAGGCTGAGTCAATGACACCTGTCTGGGAGTAAATAAGGAACACTGCAATTCAAAACTTGTTAGTGACTTGGACATTACCCATTTCTATAATGATGTAAAGATCAGCAGTTTAAGGGGTATGCATTTCTGGATTTAATTTTTTTTTTTTGATTTACTGTACCAAGCATGTCTGTACTTCAAAAGATTGGGCTTTCATTCCCAACCATATACAAGTGCATGTGAAATTCTGGTGGATGTCTTATTAACTTTCTGTTATACATCAGTATATGCCTTCCAAAACCCTTTTTTTCTTTTCAACTGGAAAAGTTTTAACACTTGTGTCAACTCCATTATGGAACTTCTGAAGCAAAGTCTGAATCCATTTATGGTAAATGCAAAAGAGATGAGATTTCATGTTAATATTTCAAACAGGTCTTCTAGAAATGCTGTCATATGAATGAGTTGTTTAAATGACTGTAATGCAAATTCCTGATGAAACATCACAAAGAATTTGAGATGCCTTTTGAAGTGTCACTTTTGCCTGAAGAAATTTTAGTTTCCAGAGTTAAAATTTGCTAAGTGGAAAGGAATTGTTTGGGACTTTTTTACAGTGTTAATTACTTCCAGATGAAAGTTAAAATGTTGGTTTATTTTGAGGGTGGGAAAACTCTCTTCAGTCATTTGTTTCATTTTTATCTTGAAGATGTGGAATACTTGATTGTTAAGCAACCCAATCACTAATAAGGTAGTGTGTTTAAAATGTCAAATCTGTGATCATACCAATACAGTGGTTTTTGTTAAGGCTGGACTGTCTTGGGTACAGAAGCCCACACTTCAGTGCAATGTTTATTGGTGTTCAGAACAATGTTATCACAATAAAAACAGACTAAAAGTGAAATTTCTCTTTACTTTGTGTGTGGTAATTCCTTTATTGTACTGCTGAATGACTAAACGCAGTGCTATTAAAATTGTATTTATGTTTAACATAGAATTCAAGTTGGTCTTCTCAGGATTACAGTACATTTGCTTTCTTTCATGCTTGATTTACTTTTTTTCAGAGTATTTATACAGCTGATAAAAAATTGCTGTCATCAAGCTTAACTCCTGTGCCAGTACCAATACTAGGTTGCAACTATAATGAAAAGCAAACTTCAACTTGGTAATATAAAATATCAGGTAACAGAGGTATGACTTGAGAACGTACAAGCTGCCGTGAAGAAAATACTGTAACTGCAGTTTGAGCTCTTGTAAATCTGCCCTTATTTGGAATTTTATCCTATTTCCATCAAAGTTAACTTTTTCCTTTCAAGGCAAAGAGTATTGTCTTCCACGGCAGTTGTTAATTGGTTCGAAGCAAATATTGTGAGACTGTCTTAGAAAAGGGGCCTCAAGCTTTCAGTAGAAATTGATTTTCCTGGTCTCTTACTGCTCTTGGTAAGTGCAACCAACTAGCAGCCTACATAGAAAACCTGACTGTTCAACCACATTATGATGGATCTGCATGAAAAGGTCAGTGATGCTGTGCCTTTTGGTCCTTCTGTGGTGTCACTGGTGTTACTGCTGGTGTTTTGTCACCTCCTATGTCCCTGCCAGGTTTCCCCCATGACTCTGCTGACATGCTGCACTCATTCTTCACACCAGTCTGCTCACTACCCATCTTTCACACCTGGCTCCCACTGCATCCTTGCTGCTGCAGTGAGTGACTCTGCCAATGTAAGCAACAGAAGGGTGGTGTGTCCTGTGCATGCCAAATGATTTGATCTGTTGCAATAACTTTTCTGAGCTGGCATTGTTTCTCCTGTAGCCTGTCGTACTCTAATGCACTCCTACTAGGCTGATCTTGTTCTTGGTGGATGGATTTTTCTGTCTTGGAGCAACTGGCTTCAGTGTGTAAAGAACAGAATCACTGTTTCCAGGAACAGGCACTTTCTCTGTGCAGGACACTGTGCCTGGAGTTAGGTCATGCATTTGGTGCACTGAGGACCCGCAGCCCTGCATCGCTGTGGTGGGAAGTATGTGTATGCTCCCACTTGTTGCCAGCCGAGCTCTCGTACCAGTGGTGAGCTGAGCAGGGAGTCAGCTCAGCAGGGTTCTCAGGGCAGATGTCCTGTGTGCTCTGTGTGCTCAGAGCTTCAGAGGTTTCACTCTTGGGCACAGCAAGGGCTTGTCAGGGTCTTCTGCCTGGCAGGGGTGGCCACTCCTGTGCTGTGTGTTTCCTAAGCAGTCCCGTGCTGCTTTTCCTCCTTTCCCTTGCCTTGAATTAATCAAACCCACGCTGGTGCTTCTGTCCTACCCAAGCGCTGGTGCACCTCGTGTTCCTCCTGGTCATGTCTTTCAGCCAGCCTTTCCCTACCCTCTCTTCTAATTCATCTTCCTACCTTGCTGGTCTCTAATCTTACGTTCCCTACCTCTGATGATACTTCCTGTGTACGTGCTGTGGGGATAACAAGCAACAGCCTGAACTGCTCAGCCTAGAACTGTCTGAAGGGCAGGGCTCAAAGGGTTGTGGTGAAAGGGACTGCTTCTGGCTGATGGGTGAGCTCTGGTGTTCCTCAAGGCTCAATTCTAGGGCCAGTTCTGTTCAATATATTTATCGGTGGCCTGGATGCAGAAGCCGAACTTGCACCATTTGCAGGTTTGCTGATGATGCCAAACTGGGAGGTGCTGCTCAGTCTTGAGTGACAAGGCCTTGCAGAAAGATCTAGATGGATAGGAACTCTGGGCAGCTCTGCTCTGCAATGTTGTCATGGTTTAGGAATGGTATTCCCCAATTCTGTATTCCCACTGAAATTCCCCAGACCACCATGCTTTCTTACCCCTCCTCCAGCTCCCTCTTTTCCCCTATGGAGGGCTGGAAATGAGAGCTGGAGGCACACAGAGCTAAAGAGCAGAGGCTGAGATAAGAACAATTTACTAGAAACAGCAATGAAACAAGGAACAGTAACAACAGCAAAAGGAACAGCATAGCATACCATTCACATCCAATTGCTCACCACTGCTGCAAAACTTAACCCTGTCCCAGCCAGAACCAGGACAAATGCAGAGGTCAGTGATTGGTAAAAATCAACAAACAAACAAACCAGACAACAACCCCCCAAAATCCCCAAACCACAGTGTTTATGGAATCTTTCGTGTGTAAGGCAGCCCAGTGCACTCCTCACGTGGCATTGGACGCTTCCCTGCAAGCCTGGTGGCTACAAGAGCCCGCATGCTCTTCAACTTCAAGCTGCTTTGATATACCACACAGGGCCCTGGGAATGGCTGGGTTCCCACTCTTTCAGTCACTGGGAAATGTAGCCCATGCCAGCAGGATGGATGGAGCAGAATGCAGCCCCAGAGTGGTCTGTGCCCCTGCTCAGCACTCCCGGGCATGGACAGCCCTTGCTCGATCTGCTTGTGGAGCAGGCACAGACTCGCTGCAGCAGTGGCAGGCTCAGCCCTGCAGATGCCAGATTCTGACCCTTTGGGCTCTGCCCCTGCCATGCTGGGGGAGTGGAGGGGCCATCTCAGGATCCCCAAGTGTGTCAGTGCTTTAGAGGCAGGTGGACAATGCCCTTGACAGCATGCTTTAGCTTTTGTCCAGCCGTGAATTGGTCAGGCACTTGGAGTAGGTGATGGTTGTAGGTCCCTTGCAACTGAAATATTACCTTTGCCAGGAATCAGGGCAGGGACTGAGCAACTAAGATGGACAAGAGCTGTGTTGGCAGAACTTCTATGTACTACAAAGCCTCTGTAACAGTGCTTGACACTGAATAATCATTTCAAATATACATGCAAGCTTGACCGAGAAACCAGAAACTGCAGTTCTAAAGGTGGTGGCAAAGAGAGCAAAAAATTTTGGCTTACAGTGCTGCAGTATTCCCTGGAAAGCAAAACAGCATCGAGGCATTACACAAGAGGTAGGCTTTATTTGGACATACCTGCAGTTGTTTTCTGTCACACCGTTTCTTCATATTCCTGGATATTTCTCTCCCCCTTTGAGATTATATATGCATGTGTATATGTACAGACATGCACACCTAAAGCATACTTTGAAATGCACTGTTCTTTTGGCTAAAAAATGTTAGTAAATGTTCTTTTTTTCACAACTGAGACAGCGAAATAAACGCCCAAACCTGCTTATGCAGTAACATGTTACAAGGTGTTATTTGAAGTCTCCCATATACAAAAAATTGGCAGAACTGCTGTTCTGCAGCCCAAGTCTGCAGGGTACATTGCAAAAAGGTTATGTTGGCTGGAGCACAAGTCTACCGTGTAATGACATGAGACTGCCCCCAGGTATTCCTGGTTGCTGGATGATTTCAACTCTGTGCCATTATCCAGAAGCAACCAGCAGCTGACCTGTACCTGCTGAGCAGCCTCAGTGGAGTGCACATTCCTCCCATCTCCAAGCTGAGACTGCATTTCTAGTTTTAGTGAGAGACACCCATAACCACTACTGGGCTGTAACACAAGGACTTAGATAATCAGCAAACAATCACTTTGAAATGCATGCTGTATTCTCCGGAAATATTTCAATCCTGATTTGAATCTCCCAATTGCAGTTTGGGAGCCCTTTACCTTGCATTTCCAGTGCACTTTAAAGCTGCACAGGGTGGTAATGGGCATGTTGTTTCAAGTTGCTTTCTTATGCTTTGCACCTACAGCTTGCTTTACTATTTGTAAGTTTTCTTCTTGAGCCAGTTGGTTTCACCAAACCAACTAGAGTCTCAGTGACACTGCACAACGTTGCTGTGACTCTCCAGGTGTATACAGAAAGGAAATGTGATAGAATAGCACAGAAAATCCTCATTGCTTTGATTGTTCTCAAAGTGGACAGTAGAAAAATGTCTTTGCTATTTCCAGAGGTCTTAATAGCAAATTAAAATAATGAGGTACATTTTTTTTACACTTTTTGCAGTGCAAATTGGCATTCCTACTTTGCTGCAGTCTTTCCTGGGGATATGACTGATTTATATGTCACATTGGGGTTTTAGGATACGCTTGCCACGTTTGGCCAGAGCCAAGAGTTTCTGGCTGTCAGCATGCTGGCTTGGCTTCAAATGTTCTGCTGCTGAAGTCCTGCCTCTGGAAACTCACCTGTCTCACAAGTGATGCTGCCCTGGGGAGTCATCTGGCTTGGGTATTTGCAGTCCCTGAGGAACCACAGGGCTTTGTGCCTGGCTGAAGGACTGTCAGACTCGTATCTGCCTACACAGCTTCACCTGGTAGGGTTAGGGTTTCTTCCTGTTTTGATGTTAAATTAGATGACCTGGCCCAACAGATACTGTATTGTCTAAGAGTCTTGAAATTCTCATATACTGCATTATTAAACTACGTACAAAGCAGATCCTATAGCTAGCACTGTGATCTATGAAACAGGCACCAGTCCTGTCTTAGAGCTCCCACCTAGTGGATTTTTTTAAGGCTTTCTCAGTTAACAGATGCTTCCTATTTGAGCTTGTGGATTCTCCTGGATGTGGCAGTCAAATCATAAACCCACAATGAGACGTGCTCCTTTCAGTGCAGTTCTTTCCATGTGCTGCTGCTGATTCTCACCAAAGATGTAAATGCTCTGTCTGCAGGCTCAAGGGCATTCTGAAGCAGGGTTCTTGCTCCTTCCTTGGAAGCTGGGCTACTCTGTGTAGAGCCAACCCTTGTCAGGCCTACGACTGCATTTGTGCCTGAGTCTCTTCCAGCTGTTGCATTATTAATATTTAATCCAAGCGCTGACTGGAGCACAGACAAATGCAGGTTCCATCCTCCCTTTCCCTGTTGATGGGCAACATCCCTGTGGTCTTCCCATGTGGGTGAATATTCCACCTTGTAAGCTCCAGGAAAATAACCTCATTAGGAGGAACCGAGCCACTTACCCTGATTACAGCAATTACCAAGGAAGTGCAAATTAAGGGTCAAGTCCCCCTAAACAAAGGTGGGAATCTTAAACAGAGGTTCCTTGTAAAAAGGTCACAGCTTAACCCACCCACACAGCTAGGGATGAATAGGAAGCTGTCCCTGAAAGGTCTAAAGGTGTCCTCAAAATAAGCTGCTGGGATTGTGCCCTGCTGTGACACAGTTTAGGGAATGCTCTGCAGCAATGTACAAATATCAGTTATGCTGCATTACAAGGGTTTAAACCATCCCAGCACGGGCAGCAGCAGATCCTGGGTCTAAAGGGAAACTTTCTGGTGGAAGATGGCCCTGTCCCATCAGCAGAACTGGACCTGTGAAGATTTGTGGGTTGGATTTAGAAACCTCCTGGAGAAGTTAGGTAATAATTAAGTGACTGATACAACTTTTGCAACTCTTAGCACTAAACTTGCACTCCTGATTCTTAAAAATTTCTCACTTGGAGGGAGGTGGAACAAAAAGCTTGTGTTTGCCAGCTAGGTCTCCCTAAGCACTCAGCTCATTTTGTTTGTTTCCATGAGTCATTTTTAGAACAGGCAACAATAATCTTGAGTCACACATAGTCTGGAGCCAGCTTCTTAGAGAACACAGCTTTCTTGAGGAGAGTGAAAAAATATCCTGAAAGGAAAAGTGCTTCTCTGGTTTTTGTATGTAGCAAGAAATTATGGTTTAAAAAAAAGAAGCATATGATATGTTTGACTTCTGAAAACACAGGAAACAGCCCTTGCTGTATGTCCCTACCATTCTGAGACCCAGAAAGGACAAAAGAAAGCTAAGCCCCTCCGTGAATAAGTGTGTGATTGCTGACTGCATGATAATGCACAGGTTCAGAAACACGTGCAGGAAAATGAGACAGAGGCGGCTCCTTCAATCAGGCTGTGAAGTGCAAGTTCACTGTACATCTTTGGCTACTGACTAACAGCTGCTCTCTCAGTAACAGCCTTCATCCTATGAACACAGCCAGCCCTAGCTTCTGCTTATCTCTAACACCCTCATTTCTAGAAATCAGGTGTCAAGAGATCTTCCCAAATCGGGTGCTTTAAAACTCCACTCACAGTTTCCTTCCTGTGTTCACAACTCCCCCAGTACAACCCTAGCTGCACTAGGACTGACTCAGAGGTCCTCTGTGGACAGAAAGGTTTTTTGCCTTTTATTAAAGCAGTTCAGCTTCCAGGATGTGATCATTTGTTGTGGGAAGGCCCCATCTCATTGCCTGGAAACACAGTTATTAGGGAGTATCTGTTCCAAAACTAAGTAACAAAAGCACAAGTCTTCATCTGATCTCCTCAGATGGGAAGGGCTTCAGCTAAATATAATGTGCTGCTTTACAGCGCAGTGAGTTCTTGCCCCACCTGGAAAAATTGTTTGTTCTGAGGCTACAAACAGCTGTTCTGCATTTGTAATAAGGAAAATACATTACAAAAACCACTATGATAAATACAACTCTAATGTGGCATGAACAGACTACTAAAAAGATCAGTTGATACAGAGAATGTACAAGTGACAAATATATGTACATGTGAAAAATGAATATACAGTCCTGCTCTTGGTTAAACGTGGCTGGATTTCTTTTCAGCCACAAAAGCGGTCAAAATGCTAACTCCTAAGAGCCAAAGCATCATTTTTATTACCTCCACGGAGAAGTGGATAGTATGCAAAATAAAATACTTCTGCCTCAAATGTGTTTATCTGTTTAAGCTAAGAAAGCTGCTTTAGCCATATAAACGGATGCTGAGTGTTAAAACAAACCTCACTCAAAAGCACCGATGCAGGAGGCTGTCACGACTCTGGCAGAGGGCAGGTTTGTGCATTTGACAATATTGACTAATAACACTATTTTCCTTTATCAAACATTTTTTCTCTGATTTGTCTTCTACAATGCACCAAAGACAAAAATTTCCCTTCTAATGCAAGTACTGCTGGACTGCCAGACACAAACCCAGTAAAATTTTTTTAAACTTTTCAAAATTACCATTTTTCTAGCTAAGCAAAGTTGATTCTGATTTTTCTGACCTGTTTTATTAATTTCCATCAGCAAGCTTTAATCTCAAGAGCATCATGACTAACCAGTCATCTTTTTTACTCCATAAACAGACAATATCTGTTCTAAATCTTTCAGGAGTAGCAACTGCACCTTGTGTTCACATCAGTGGAAAGCTGAGGCAAGTTTCTCTCTGTGCTGCTGCTTCCACCTGACTGAGTCACTCACCTTGTCTCCCGGCACTGTGTTTGGCCCTTAAAGGCAAAAGAGAAAACTGATGCAGGTGCATATCATTTTGCTTTGTACCACCAAGGTTTGCAATTGCACTGAACAAACTGATTATGCCAATGCACATTATTAAAAATTACAAGGAATAAAAAGCCTTCAACCGTATCCACTACAATTTCACTTTCTTGGCTCTGCTTTAAAGACATGAAAAAAGCTCACCATGACTGTAAACTTGAGCGAAGATGTAAACTTTGATACACTAGGGACAATTTGAAAAACTAGGGAAAAGATTGCAAAGGCACTTGCATAGGGAATAGCAGGAGCACAGTGGAGAAGCAGCTATTGAGAACATACTTGTTTAAACAGTTGTTCTGCTTGTAGAGGTAAACAAGGCCTTGGGAAGGAGTTCATTTAGCTACAGAAAAGTGTCTTTTGTAGCTACCTCTGGAAACAAAGGACAAGGAAAATGTTTCCATATAGACTATAAACAGTCACTGAAATCAAATATATAAACTAAATATATTAAAGCTTTGAATTTTATTACACTTAATTTCTTCTGAATATCTTACCCTTCTCCACTGTTCAAGGTAAACCTAAACATGAGAAATGGAAGGATAAAGGAGAACTCCACTAAACGTGGAGTACATTTCGTCAGAGTCTGTATAGGCCAGTTTGCCTCCTGTTACAACAACATTTACTTCATCTCCAGCTTTGAGGTGAAGAACAAGGTGGAACGTCCCAGGACCACCACAGGTCTGTTTCCCCGAGTAGGGTTTGTGATACTCCAGCAGTTCCCTTCTGTACCCCGCAGTGTGGAGCTGAGCCACACTCGCGTTGGAGACGGACAGCACCGCTTCCACGTACTCATCCCTCTCCGGGGCCAGCACGGCGGTGATCAGGTACCGCCCTTCGAACGGCGACGTGAAAATGCCTGCAGAGAGAGACTGGGCTGACCACAGGTACTCAAAATGGGCACACCTGACTGCCCTAAGCACAATGACAAACATAAAGCCACATGCATCACCCATTGCTTCGTACAGGTGACTGCAACAAGGTCAGCCTGGGCAGGTGACCAACTGATTGAAGTCATGAAGGGGAGAGCACACCTCACACCTCAGTGCTTGAGAAGGAGGCAGCCCTCAGTAAGGGCCCTGGGGGAGGCAAATATGAGAACTCCCTCTCCCTCTCCCCTCCTCCAGGAAACCCAGCCATGGTGAAGTGGATTGGTGAGGAACCTCACCTCTCCTACCTGGGCTCAGCTGGCCTCAGGAGGGCTGAGGAGCACAACCAGCTGTGCTGGCAGGGCAGACAGAGAGGTGAGCTGAGCAGTCATGGCAAAACAGCCGTGAAAGTGTGTTCCTGTCCACACCCACAGGAAGCTTTTACCCCCATGTGTCTGTTTTAGATGGGCTTACTTCGTTTGTTCAGTGTACCAGCAAGGCCTGAGGTAACATGGAACTCTAGTAACCCATGCTCCTGCCCGTCTAGCCATGTCTGTGTGTGCACTCTTTGGCTGTTACCTGTATTAGGGTTATAATAGTCCCCGTCATTCACAAGCACTTTGTTGAAGTGAACCACACCGACATCACTGGAGAAAGGCTTCTGCGTAAGCCCAGCAGAAAATGACACCAGGGAGGGCACAGCAGCAGTGGCAGGTCCTGAAAAGAGTAACAACACAAGTCAGAGTCACATCAGGATGATAACACAGCCTTTTCCCTATAATGCTTTATAATTCATTCTCTCTGTTCCTGCACATACTCCACTTGGACTAATCCTGCCAATTGCAGGATGCCAGAATTAGCAGAATATGTATGGCTAGCCCAGGCCCCAGGTGTCTCACCATAAAATTTATTGAGCAGCATAAAGTTTCTGCCTTGGCCACAGGTCTTTTTTTTTTTTTTTTTTCCCCTTCTAAGGAAACAGTACATGGCTTGTAAATGCTGGCAGTGGAAATCCTACCACCCTTCAATTCAACAATGCTTCTGCCAAATGCTCGGACCTTCTTCAGGACATAGGCTGCCTTTCAACATCTCCACTCTCCATTACTATCACAGTGGCTATAGGAATGCTAAAGATAATAGCTCATGCCAGCTTTCCTTGTCATGTTGAGAAGCTGTGCACAGCTTAGATCTCCCACTTTCTCTGCCCAAACACAATGAAAATGGATATAAGACTATATAACCCTTCTGTATTAATGCAAAGAGAACCTTTTGTCTCTCTCCAGCACTTCTCTTTTGGGGGACTTTTCACGTTACAATTTTTTCTTCTTTTCTCAGCAGATCAAACAGACACATATATTTTATAGTGGCTATACAGCTACTAGATGAATACTGCAGTTAGACTGAGTTGGATGAAATATAATTTGAAAAATTAAGACAAACTTTTACTTTTAACAGACTGACTTAATCGCAAGTGTTCAGTGCTCAGACACTTAGTCCTATTCCAGTTACCTTCCCTTTAATATTTTCCTTAAGGCAGTACACACTGCTAGAAGTAGTCAGTTCTTGCTGCTTTGTCTGGGCAAGTAGCTAAACAACAAATGCCCTAAAGTTGTCCACAGCTGCTGTTTCACCTTGCTCCTTCTGCCTTCCTTAAAATTAATGTTTGGCCTCTCCCACTCAATCAGAGATGCCCATCAGCAACAAATGCTAAATTCATCAAATCCTGAATTGAAAAGGACCCACAAGGACCATCTAAGTCCAACTCGTGGCCCTGCACAGGATACCCCAACAATCACACCTTGTGCCTGAGAGCGTTGTCCAAACACTTTTTGAACTCTGTCAGGCTGACGCTGTGACCAACTTCCCTAGGGAGCCCATTGCAGTGTGTGACCACCCTCTGGGTAAAGACAATTTTCCTAAAATCCAATCTAATTCAGATGATATTGCTTAAAATGGAAGCTCAAAAAGTCACATAACTTAAACCAAAAATATGGATATTCAAATGTTCTGCAATCCACCGTTTTTCTGAATAACTTAGCCCTGGGGGGATGGGGAGGAGAAGGCAAAGGGGAAGACATGCCTGCAACTTCAGAACTGGCAGATAACTATGTTGATTTCCCTCAGGGGCTGGTAACCAGCTGCCTCATGTATCTTTGGAAATCTTCTTATTCAGCATTTTGTCTCAAGCTCAGAAGATAGAAGCCCTCTTTCATTACTCTTACCTGCCAGGGTGCCTGCAGGTGCTCCTGCAAGCTAAGATGAGGTTATTTGAAAGGGCCAAAATTAATTGCAGGAAGTCTACTTACTTAAACAGCTTCTGTAAAACTCCACCACCTTAACACAATGCTACTTACACAGAAAGCTACTCTCAGCTTACCTTGAGACACAAATTAACTGAAAACACACCTCAGGTTGTTGGCTCGCTCAAAAGGTTTCCATCTCCTGTAGTCACACTGCACAAATGGAACAAACTATTTGTTGCCTGCCCAGAAACACTGCCAGCTCTGGAGCAGCTGCAGTCCTGTTTGGGTTGGTGTCATCTGAGTAAGAGAGTCACTCCTGCCCTGGCTCTCCACGGCTTCCTTCAAGATTTTCCTTCACTAATTGCTGGAATAGTTATTAGAAATAACTGCTAGTTGCTATGCTGATTAAATAGTTCCAGATTTGCAGCCTATTTAACACACCATATGTATCTATTCAAAGGAGAAATCTTAAACCTGTCTAAATATCCTATAGATCAGTTCAGGGGTCAATGTAAGGAGACACAGTAAAGATAACTTGTGTCTGTGCTCTCTTCCCCTCTTCCAACCTTCTAGCTGGAGTTGTGCCTTTTTGAAGTTTTCACAATTCCTACCAACAGTTCAGCAGTGCTTTTGCAGAACTTTACAGATCGTTGCACCACCTTATCTTGCATGTCCCCTCTTGCAAACACTTTTCTTCATTCAAAGGTCAAAGTTTTGCTTCTCAAAGGAATGTCCAGGCTTGGACAATACTTTCATTTAAGTAGTCAATACTGTTGAAGTACAAACATCAGAAAAAAAAAATTAAAGCATTTAAAAGTTGTGAATCACAGGCACAGCACTGATGAAGGAACTGCTAGGCAGACAAGAAGTTTCACAAAAGAGTCAACCTCTGTCGCAGTTTCACTACCCCTTCTGGGGAAGGAAAAAGCTCTTCTGGCTTCAGACGCATTAAAGAAGGTTTCACTTGAGATATTACATATACACATAAGCAGGAGCAGGTAAGTCTGTTCTTGGCAATCTAAGCTACTGTAATGCATTCTGAAGAGTCAAAAACCCACAGAAGATGCATGGGTGGCCCTTGTTAGGTTACATCTACCTTCACCCATCTGCTTCTTGTGTTTCTGGTTCTCCACCTCTCTTTTGACTTCCAAGCATAGTTCATGCCTCCCACAGAGCTCAAGGGCCAGAAGGAAAGAAAAGAAAAAAAAAATCACAAAGCAAAGCAAAACAGCACACAGCATAAGCATTTGCTATCAAGATGAAAGGAGAAAAAACAACAGTGTGATGGTGCTGCTGACAACTGCTCAAGCAACTGGAATGAAGACTCTTCAAGAACTGACACAGAAGAGAGACTGTAAGTACGTAATTCACTCGTCAGCAGGCACTTATTCCTTTGGATATAGCAGGAGTAAGGAGGATATGTCAGATTTCCTCTTACAAATGGTCAATACTCTTAAATCTAAATGAGGACTAAGTGTGTAATTCCAGTTAGAGAAAATGGGACAAAAATAAAAGTGATTTATCACCTCTGCCTATTTTTTTAAACCCTCCAATTTGACCTTAACATCTCATTTTCTGAAACATTCCTCCAGCCTATGGTTGGCCATGCAGCACAGCATTGATGTGATTTCCATGAGCCAGTGCTCAATGAAGCTACTCTGCTAAATCACAGTGATTCTGATGTGGATGATATCTCAGTGTTAGGAAGACACACATACTTTCCTCCTGAGTGTGTTAGTAACATCTGTCTGCTCTTACAACTCCCTCCTTTCATACTGCAGCAAGAGAATATTGCTCCAGCACCTACCTACTGTTCCTTATACATAGCTAAGGAACCTGAAAAAAAAAATCAAGAAATACTCTGGTACTGAAAATATGCAAATCATGCCTCAGCATTCAAGAAAAGCATGAAAGTGGGCTACTTTAGTCCCAGGAGACAGAATTGGAGCCCTTGACTTCTTTCTGAGCAGTGCTTTTATGTAACGAAAGTTATTCAGAAACAGAAATGAAAGAGAGTAGTCAGAAGGCCATTTTAACAGTACGAGCTTCTTATATTAGGAATTATAGTACAAGAAGGTCTGGTCATCTTTCAGATTGAATTTGAGTACCACAAAATGTACTGGGTGAAGACTGTCAAAGACATAATAAATGGTTGTCCTGAACTAATTAGACAGTAAGGGTTCCTTGATGCCTTATTTACACAATAAGTTCCTCCTCCAATAAGCCAAAAATCTTCCCTTCTCCAGCTGTTAATTTCCACAGCACTGTTAACTGCTGAATTCTGTCCCACAATGCTCTCTCTTCATCAGACACTGACAATAAAAATCACATAATCACAGATTCAATTGGACTGGAAAATAACTCTGAAATCATTGAGTCCAACCTGTGACTAAACACCAACATGTCAACCAGACGAGGGCACTGAGTCCCACATCCAGTCTTTCCTTAAACACCTCCGGGCACAGTGACTCCACAACCCCCCTGGGCGGTCTATTCCAGTGTCTCATCACCCTTTCTGTGAAGAAACCCTTCCTCATGTCCAGACTAATCCTCCCCAGGTGCAGCTTAAGGCTATGTCCTCTGGTCCTGTCGCTTGCTGCCTGGGAGAAGAGGCCGACCCCCAGCTGGCTGCAGCATCCCTTCAAGGGGTTGTAGAGAGCGATAAGGTCACCCCTGAGCCTCCTTTTCTCCAGGCTAAACAACCATAGTGCCCGCAGCTGCCCTTTACAGGACTTGTGCTCCAGACCCTTCCCCAGCTCCGTTGCCCTTCCCTGGACACGCTCCAGCCCCTCAATGTCCTTCTGAACTGAGGGGCCCAGAATTGGAACACAGCACTCAAGGTGTGGCCTCACCTATGCCAAATACCACAGAATCTATAGAATCACACAGTGATTCTATGCCAAAGAATCGCTTCCCTGCCCCTGCTGGCCACACTATTTGTGATAGGGGCCAGGTTGCCATTGGCCTTCTTGGCCACCTGGGCACACGCTGCCTCATGTTCAGCCACTGTTGACCAGCACCCCTGAGGTCCTTTTCCTCTGGGCAACTTTCCAGCCACTCTGCCCCCAGCCTGCAGCAGGTTATTGTGGCCAAAGTGCAGGACATGGTACTTGGTCACGCTGAACCTCATCCAAAGGTTGTTCAGCCTTTGGATGTCCTCAGCCCATCAATCAGATGTGGCTTTTGTCATCTGATTGTCCTCAGCCCATCAATCCAGACAGCCTAGATTAGGGACAGTGGATGTAAATGCTCTAAATCCACAGACGTCTTAAAAGCTTTTGGTACCATCCTTATCTCTCTGTTTTCTGACTATTTGCCATTGAGGTCTGCAAGGCACACTGTGGGAATTTTAAGGACTGATCAGCAGGAATATCTTGTATTTAGATAGGTATTCAGTGGCATGGATCAGGAAAATGAACTCCTTGGTCAAGCCCACCTTCCTCTGGATCCCAGGGTGGTAACTGTTCCACCAACATGTTCCACCAAGCAGCAGACGGGCACACTCCTGCTTTACCCTGCCTTCTCAACACTTCTAACATCCACCTACTGTTTCACACAGTTTTAGCATAAACTTATTAAAATACTGCTATCTATAAATTGCAATGGGAAGAAAACCCCCAGGAAATCCATTTATCACAGAAATTTAGACATCTATATTGGCTTTGCTGGCATCAAGATAAATGAATGTTTCTTTACTTCTTATCCTCTTCCAGAAGCCTCCTCTATTGCTGCCTGTTCTTACTACCACGATCCTCAAATGCAAAAAGATTGCTTTAAGGCTATGATGGAATTTTAATTAGCAGGCATAAATATCTCAATGAGAGCATGAACTCTTTACAATTCTTTTTTTTTTCAGTCCCCAGACCATTCTTCATGAAGCGTATTTGTGATTTTTTTACAGGCATCTAACTAAGTCATGGGGCTGTAGGTTTTTAGATTCCATAAAACCCTAATGTTTTACTTCCATTTATCAGCCATATTTCCTCAAACAAATTTAGATGAAATAATTTTTTTTGAAGAGGATGTGGAAATACTTTGATCAAGGATATCATTCCACGGGGTTTGATAACATCTTGAGTATGAGGCTGCAGGGCTGGCAGCACCCATTCAACATATTTATCTAGGCCAACCAGCATGTCCCACATAAATTTTATACCTGTTCATCATGCAAATTCATAAATAAATTGTGATATTAACAATTATTAAAAATAGCACTCCAGCAAACCAAGAAAACTGCATTTTGAATCTTTTTAATCAGTGGCTGTGAGTGGCAGCACTTCTGCTTTCACTGAAGTCAGGAATTCGAGCCCTGGTGACTATAACAAAGCCAGAAACACTCCCAATAGGAGAACAACCTCATGCACTAGGATAAGACACCAGCAGTTATTCAAGATCTTAGTCTTGGCCTTATTCATGTTTTATTAAAGAAATAATAAAATCATCATAAATATCTATTTATTTTCTCATTTAGAAGGCAAACAGAAAGGTGCTTACTGACATTAGCTAGAAAATACAAACTCTCTGTATTTTAAAAACACGGTGAAGTAACTAGCAAGAACCCAAAATGATTTTTCAGAACCTAACTCCTCTCCCCACCTCCATATTTTCAAAAGATACAGATTATGTTTTAATGCTTAGGTCTAGCAAAACTCGGTCAGATTTTCCTCAATGCTAAACTTAAATACTAAAAATCAACACATTTTTTTCTCTCAGCCATAACCTTCCAGGTACTGAAACAAACATTAAGAACCCATGTGAAAAATTTCTAGGAAACAACTGCCTTACCTTGTGAATCCATGGTAGAATGAGAAGACTTTGGATATCCTACAAAGGAAAAGTAGTATGTGTGACTCAGTACATGGCAGAGTACAATATGACCAAATATCACTGCAGTCCTCTAAAAGGCATCCCTGGTTAATGAACAGTAACCTACCAAAACAGCTATTAAATAGTGTCTTCTATCAAATGCTCAATTATTATTAAACTGGGGTGGTCATGGCAAAGAGAACCAAGTTATTACTCTAATGTATTAAATCCACTGCAAGCATTATGGAAAGAAAAAAAATTAAGTTTCCTAGTGGCAAAGACTGCTGTAGTTACCAGGGATTTTACATCATCTCTGTTGACCTCATGCTTTGTGTATCCTTGGAAAGGCAGCAAAACTGGCACTGAATGTGTTTCCCCTATTTCTGCAGCCAGCTGGAGGCTGCAGAGGCCCATTCACGAATCACCTCTGCTGTAAACCCATTCCCAGCAGCAGCAGCCTCAGTGAGTGTCCATGAAAGGCCAAGGGGGGCTGGTGAAGCACAGTAGATCTCAGTGTCACTTCTCAAGCAAGACCTGACATGTCCATTGTACCCAGTCAGGAGTGAAGCACTACCAGTCTGGTTCTCTCACCTGGTGCTCCTGCATACCCTTCAGCAATGGGCATGTTGCTTTGGCCAGCCTGACCATCTGCACTTCTCAGACGCCCTCTCCCAGACATTAAAACTGTGCCAGGAGGCCCTGCCTCCCCAGTCTCCAAGATGATGCCAGTTGTTCCAGGCAGAAGTGGCACAACTGCTGACCCTGGCAGAGCTGGGCGTGGAGGAGGTCTCAGCTGTGGTGGCAGGAGGGGGACCCTCTGTCGTGGGGGTTGTATCCTGGGCCTTGATGGCAGCAGGGATATGCCAGGCTGCGGCTGCATGGGTGGCCTCGGTGGCAATGGCTGCTGTGGTACTTCTGGTCGTCCTTTGATGTGATGAAAGAGGAGGAAAAATACAAAATTATTTGTCTAAAATAGAACATCAATTTGAATAATTTTGCATAATAAATGATTAAAAATAAACCAGGACTCAGTTGGAGGTCACCTGGTCCCTCAGACCCAAGACTGCACTGGCTAAATGCTGTTTCACTCCTGAAGTACTACAGACTCCACTCTTTACAGCCTGTGTGGCACAGGGAAAGGAACGAAGACAGCCTGGAGACAGGACAAGCAGCAATCAAATAACCTATGAACATTTATTCAATTGCTACACCAGCCAGGCCTTTCTGCACCAAGCAGGATGAGTATCACACTTATTCCCACCGGTTCCTTCATTCCAGAGTGTGCTCTCTCTCTCTCTCTTCTTTCAGTTCAGTTCTTCTCAGTCCCTCACACCCTCTGCGCTTGCTTTCCACTCTGTACTCACACAGCTCTTAGCACAAGGCTGTCCCTTTACCACGATCATAAAGAAAATTATCCACAGCAAAAAAAACAGTAAAGGAACGTGACTTGAGAGGTTCTTTCCCCTTTCTTTACAAAGCAATGGACTTAAATGTCCAAATACTTCCATTACTAATATTTTCTGACAAAGAAGGCAGAACTGAAGGATATAATCTACCAGAAAATTCTTTATTATTTAAATAGAAGAGATACCACAAAAAAACTTTTCCCATATGACATCAGGGTTCAACAGCGCTGACATGGTTCCGTTTGTGTACCTGGTCAAGTTCTAAGCCCTTTATAGGAATTCTGGTTTATTCATACAAATGAAGTCCTAAATGACACTTAAGGATGCAATGCCCTCCCCAAGAGTAAAGCTGAATTACATTAACACTGAGAACAGAAATTTACAGATGTGTAGCTCTTAGGAGATGCACTGACAGCTTTTATGCAGAATAAACAGAATTTCATGCTAAATTAAACTTCAGCATAGGTTACTTTGGTTGCACTTTGAGACCAAAACATGTCTTTAGGTGCAGGGATGGATGTGAGTTTCTGTGGAAACAGGCAAACATCCTGTTGCAAACTTATCTGATACAATTCATCGCACACCAGAGATGCTTGCCAAGGTCCCTAGTAGAGACCACCGCTCTGAGTAGTGCTCACAATGAAGCCCTTCAACTCAGTACAGTCCAAAATCAGCCTTGGCAAATTCACCACTGGCTAGAGCTAAGCCACCTGGCTGTGCTGAGAAGCAGATGTGGTGTGAGGCTTCCTCTGGTGTTACAGTGCACCCTCACAACTGAGTGGGTGTTTCCATTTTAGGAAAGAGGTTTCGGTTTCACCCCTGACTTTTAAGGAAGAGAAGCACCAGAACTTTCTGTTCATTCCTTATTGTGGTTGGCCCAGTGCCAGCACGGAGGCACCTGTTGGACCTTTTACCTGTTCCTCAGAAGTGTGGCTGGTTTCTACTGGACAGCAAGCCAGAGGAACCCTCCTGGATCATTCAGTACTTAAGAAAGAGCACAAAGATGCTCAGGGCTTTTTGAGGTGTCAGCTGGTGTCAGAGATTTTTCTGCACAGTGCCTGGCTTTTGTTTTGTTTCTGTATTGTTTGTTATTTTCTGCTTTTATTAAAAGCTTTGTTTTACAAAACACATTTGAAAAGCCGTCTTGCAATATTATTAAGCCTCTCTGGGAGGTCGCAGGTCAACCCTCAGACTTGATACATCTTCATGGGGCTCATTCCACTCTGGCCACGTGTAAGACTCTATCACCCTGGCTCTGCTGTGTGCCTGGGGACCCCAGGATAGCCTTACTCTGCACCTTTGGGGAAGAGTTTACAACAAAGCTGTGCAGGTATTGTCCCTACATGGCTGGAGTCCAGACAGCATCACAGTCAACCCACGTGCTGTTTTGTGACTACTCAACACCTGCACTTTACCCTTGTGAATTTCTTGTTTTCAGTCTCATAAAAGCTTTAAAAGCCCACATAAGCCTTCAGGAATACTGGGAGGCTGTCTGAAGTCATAGTCTCACACCACCTGCATTCATTTGCTAGATATGGCTGCTAGAAAAAATCCTCCCTGAGCTTTGCTGGCTGACTTTTAACCATCAGGAGAATTGAAACTCATACAAGCGATGCACCCAGCCCACTCAGTAACTCTGTCCACAAGGCAGATGCCTAAATAGTCAAATGTTTGCTTCATACAGATTAAAACTATTTTCATAAAAACTTTAAAATTTAAAAAAAAAAAAATCTTACTAAGATTTTCAAAAAAACCCTGAAAGTATCAAAGTGAATTTTTAACAGAATTATTGATTTTGTAAGACAACTTCTGTCCACAGAGGCATTGATTTAGACCTTCAACTGAAATCTTCAAATTAACCTAACTGAAAAAACAAATTGACAAACTACTTTACCTTGGGATGCCTGTACTTGTCATTTATTGAGTCAATTATGCTAAGCTTCATTAAGACAACTATTTGGGATGACACTGGGAAAATGAATACATTTCTCTGCTTGCTTTTCTAGATCTTTAAATAACAATCAACTGCTGAAATCCCATATCCTGAGCAAACTGCTTCCTTGCATGCAACAGCAATACTGCAATATTCAGCACTGTCCCATCTCCACAACAACTAAATCCAGAATCACTCGCCTAAAGCTCAATTTCAAGTGGCAGCAAACAGATACATGTGAATAGAGATCTGCTTTAACTTTGCTGACAGAGCAGGCCATGAACACGATCTTCCCATCATCTTCCCATCTATCTGGGAAGACAAAGAATAGAGCTGAGATCATTACACATCTAGGAACAGTGACCCTGTTCTCAGCAGCAGCATCCTTGCTGCTCTGCTTGTCATCACTGTTGTGAGTGACAGTGTGCTTACCACATCACATACCAGCATCTTCTCATGCTCTCCTCAGCCCCCAAAACACACAGAAACAAAATGCATAAAGCTAACTAGAGAGTAAAGGAATCTGTGACTACTCTCACAAGAAGCCAAAAAGACCTCACTTGAATTTTGTTATAGACACCGAGGGGATCTTACAAATCTGTTAGAAAGCAGCATTGTGCACAAGCTCACAGGGAGCCCAGAGGAATTGACTATATGATTATCCACACTACAGCATTAAAAATTTTATGTCGCATTTTATCCATGCTGTAATGCAGAGCACACATTTGGTTTCTTAGGCCACAACTTCATCAGACAACATTTTGCTGTTGGTTTCAAAACCCTGCTACACAGACAACTACCACAGGAATTGCAGGCCAGGTCAAATAACCGTAACCAAAGCAAACTGCACACCCAGCAAGGTATCTGTCTGCAAGACCACACTTTTGATTCCTGGAAAACTTCATGGAGATTATATCTATCTATATCTATATCTATATCTATATCTATATCCATCTATATATATCTATATCGATATACAAAAGGGCAGTACATTAAAAGAGACCACCAATTTTAACATGGCTTTCAGTTCCTTGCCATGTGAAGAGCAAACATACCTGCAGAGAGGGACAGAGTGCAATGAGAACAACTTACACTACAAGATATGGAGCTGGGGGAAGGCACCATTTAATGTGGATGGAAAGGTGCTGGATCTTTTCACCTTGGAGAGCACATTGTGCATGGTTCCCTAAATGCTTAGAGCAGACCACTGCCTGCTGTCATCCCTGCCTTGTGTGCTGCAGGACATTTCACTACCTTCGCCAGGAATTATAACAAATTAAATACATTTCTGGTCTCTGGGTTCATATCTGATGCACAGTCATTTGCTAAGTCAGCTTGTTAGTTCATATTGAGGCATCTGAAACCCTTGAATAAAAAATACAGAGGAAAATAGACCTATATTTTTAAGATGAGGGTCATTTGACTTCACTGGGCTTACACTGCTTGGTAAGATTTTATGCTTTATTTCTTGCAACACATCCTTGCCTTACTGCCCTCAACAACTTTATTAGTAACAATTTGTTTCTCTTTCGGCCCCTCTGAAGTCAAATGACATCATTTGAATGCTACGATATGCTGGCAAATTGTGCATAAGAAATTCTCCACTGATCCATGTCCAGGTCCTCCTGTCAAACAATGTTTGTATGGGAGACAATGCTGCAGATCACAGATGTAAAAGCAGTTAAAGCCATACCCCAACTCATGTAAGTGGGTTCCCAAAATCACTTCCAAAAAAGGCTCTTCTGCCAAAATCTTTCTGCAACTCCTGCCATCAAAACTTACTTAGGCTGCTGTGCCAGATGGTGTTATTGTAATTGGAAACATTTGGGAGCTGCAGAGTGTGTGCTTCACGAATCTTTTAGAGGCCAGAGGCACCCCAGAGCAGCAAGGGATGCTCAGAGTGCCTGCACCCCAGACCCAGCAGCAGCATCCTTCCACAGGCTTTTAACACCCAGCGGTGGTTGGAGGGGTCTGCCCTGGAAAGGTATTATTTTATGGAAACCCAGGTACACAGAGGCTTTTTAATGCTTTAATACATTGTAACAGGGGCTGAAAAATGCAGGTCCATGTTTGCCATGAGATCACTTGAACACCTGCTTCAAACAGCAGAAGAAAGGTTACTACTTGTATGTATCTTGGACCTTTCTCCAATGTTGGCCCCTAGTGCTAGTTAATTTTGGGCAAGATGGTTGAGAAACAGGATTATACAGATACATCATGTGCCATCTTAATGGAGACTGGGATGCTTCTGCAAGATCGAGGGATAAAGGTCCTAACCTTGTTGAATTTAAATCAAAATTACGGCAAAAGAATTATCTGAAATTTACAGTGCCTCTTCACTCCATTTCCTCTTTTAAAGTTAAGAGAAACATTTTTTTTATTTCACACAGAAGCTTCTCACGTCAGAAGGATTTTTGTGTCAAGTACTGCCATACATTTGGGTTTAAACAATTAAACAAAAGAAACACATCTATCACAGGTTTTCAGGTCTCTGACTTGGGGTGAGAAGGATACTCTTCCCTTCATGAGGCACAGCTTGTCCATTTAAGAAAGAACATCCAAGAGTCTCACATCTGATCTCTTCCTACCACCATCAGTGGCAACAGTGCACAGGATCCTCCCTCAGCACCTCTCCTAATTTTAGGCCAGCCACAGAAATTGGCCTCTTATTTATCTCATAAATTAAAACCAGAATTAAAACCAGAACCATCAACCAACTGAAGAGTGCAGTTTCCAAACAGTCTCCAATTCCTATGATTTTGCGTCATGCTAACAGAAACAGGAAAACAGTAACTCAGCTTCCTTCTGTAAACTTCAGCTCCCAGAAAAACAACCCATTGCTGAAATTTGGAGCAAGAACTGCAGAAGAAACTGAGTGGCATTTGGCAAGGTCACTAAACCTTCACGCCAAGGCTCACCAACATGCTGAGGTTCCCATTTCCCAGCATTCTGAGCCAAAGGGATGTGTTCTAATGCAAACTTTAAACAAAGTGGAGGTAGATATGCACCAACATGCTGGACTATTAACAGAACTGGCTGAGCTGCTAAAGCATTGCCAGCTGGAATGTGCCAAGTACTGCCAGTGACCCTGTGGGAATGCAAGCTTCTGGGAGAGCTAAGAAGCCCAAGTCTTATACTGCCATGCCAAGATATGCCAGAGCTCATTTGTGAAACTTCTGGATCAAAGAGTTGGTGCTGAATTATAATCATTAACTCATGCTAAGAACACAACTTAGAGGAAATCTTTCTTATCATAAATTTGAATTAATTTGACTTCAGTTTTCTCTATTAGCTTTTCAATTTTCCCTGAGGAATACAGAATAATCTTCAACTACAAAATAAAACAAAACAAAACAAAAAAATCAAATCAACTGAACTGGAATAATACAGACAATTATTACTTAAAACTCACTTTTAAATTCCTATTCAAAAACACTACTTTTCCCAATCTTTTTATTCTAGCCGGGAGAAAACATAAAAACATGTAAGACTTCTTTTTTTTGTTTTTTTTTTTTTTTTGAGAATACTTTTAAAAGCACTCAAAGTACTCTGTGGTGTTCTGGAGCAAAGAGCCAAAATTAGAGTCACTGCAAAAATAAAGTAGGAATTGTGTAATATTAAGTTTTTCCACCCTTGTTTAGTTCTTTTGTAAGTGTTTCAGAAAGGAAAGCCAGTTGAAAAACAAACAAACAAAAAGTTTAAAAAAAGCAAGAAACTTACTTGTGTCAGGCTGAGATTTCAGCACACCTTCAATGTCTGTGGTGATTTTGGAAACCTGACTATGAAACTGTTGAACAGAGTTTTTGAGGCCAGAAATATCATTGGAATGAGATGCTATAGTTCCATTCATTTCACGGATGCAGTTCCATAAGCTGCTCACGTGCTTATTCAGACCTTCTTTTATATTCTGCAAGCTGTCTGAAACTGAGTCCAGCTTGCCACATACTTTTTCAACATGTGAGACTCTGCTTTCAACAACTGAAACATCCTCCTGGACACCTTGGGTCTTTTCTTTGCACTTGCTAAGATCATTCAAGATATGGTCATTCAATTGTTCGAGTCTCTCTTTCACTTCACCACAACAATTCTCACTGGAATGAGCAGTTTGATTTGCAAATGTCCTCTGCATTTGATCAATTTTTCGGAAGACACCTCTTTGAGTTTTTCGGCACGTTGAATTGACACCCAGAAGCTGCTCCCTGCAGCTACTCAGGCCGTCTTGAAGATTTTTCATATCTTTATCAATGGCATTTAGATTGTATCGGAATACACGTACATCCCTCTGCATTTTCTGGATGTCACGTTGGTTACCCTTAATTAAGTCGAGTTTCTCATTAAGAGAGCTATTTAGAGACTGCAGGAGAACAGAATTATTCTCTGTTTTCAAAAGTAAGTGACTGTATTTGTTGTTACAATTTTCTAGCTGTTTCTGAAGGTCCTCGGTACCTCGTGGTGCAGACTGACATTTCTGCCCACAGAGCTGCTCAAGCAACAGCAGTTTGTCCTTCACAAAATTCATCTCTGCTGTAAACTGCTCATTTGCAAATCCTGCGTCACTGGGCAAGATAGGCCCAGGACTAACAAACATTCCATCCGGGTCCGTGGTGTTGGCAATCTCCAAAATAGTCCCACCTAGCCTAATCTCCAGTGCCCGCAGCTTTTGGTCAAACAAGTCTCTCAGTTCATCCACCTCAGCAGCAATAGCACCACGGAGAGTCTCCTCAACGTAAAAACAATGCTCTTCAGCATTTCGTTCTGTAATATTCATCCTCGCATCTAGCTCCTCCAGCCTCTCACCAAACACGTCTTCTAGCTCTGGAGTCGACAATCGAATGATTTCATTATCTATTCTCACATTCAAGATCCTCTGTGCTTCCACAATTCTGTCAATCTTCTTATCTAAATCTTTCATCTGCTGGTCAAAGTCATTTCCCTCACCCTTCTTGCAACAACTGGAGTCATTTGATGGAATCTGACTGCGGAGAGTATTTATTTCTTTCCTCAAGTCATTCTCTTTTCCTCTTATAACATCAATTATCCCTACACAGTTATTTTCACTGTCATCATACTGCTGCTGAATATCCTCTAGTTTATATTCACAGGAGTTCTTCAGATCTGCCATTTTCTTTTCAAATCCTTCCATTATTTCTTGCCTGAGGGACTCCAATTTTGAGTCTATGTAGTCCTGATAAATATTGTCACGGGGCATTGTTATTGTAGGTCCCCGTGCTGCCTCCTGCAGTTGTTTTAACTGTCCTTCATAGCCTTTTACTTTTCCATTCAGCTCCTCCAGCTCATCATTCCTCATCTTCAAGGCTTCTTTGACCTCAGCCAGCTCAGCTTTTATATCTTCCATTTCAAAATCAATAAAAGGGTCTTTTTGATCTTTATTGCTGAGGAGTCCTGGCAGCTGAATAGTGTCTGTTTCAGCACCAACTGCACTATCAGGCTCCGGGCGGTCGTAAAGGTTGTTCAGCCAAGTGACCAACATCTTACTAGCATCCTCTTGTACAGTCAGCTTCAGGTTTTCATTCACACCTGCCACGGAGGACTGAAGCTCAATCACAGACCGTGTAAGTCTAAACAATTCGTCCTCAAGAAACTGCATTCTCTTCTCATATGGTGGAGGCTCCGGCGTTTCTGTCGGTTCTGCATCTGTTTCCCAGAAATAACAAAATGTGGATGTAAATACTCCCAGTGTATCTGTTTTAATCAGCTGCAGTTAGCTTCACTTTTCTTTAAAATGAAATAATGATTTAAACTGCCTAATGCTTGTTGCCTTTTCTGTTCTTATTTTCAGTCATTTATAATTACTACATAATCAAAACCCTCAGAACTAAAAGTTTTAGCACAGTAATCAATTCCTGCCTAGATACAGTGGCCATGAAGAAACTGGCAATCATCCCTCCTGTTCAGCAATGCAACTAAGCTACAGTATATATAACAGACCAGCACACATCCATACACATCCCAGAACAATCACCTCAGAAACACTGCATCTCCTATAACAATAATTTGCCCCCGAATTCCCACTGAAAACTTCAGTGGTAGCCATTTATGTGCCTGAAGTGGGTTTGTGCTTCATTATTTTACTGAACTGGGGTCCAAATACACATCACATATATGACATGGGGTTCTGCAAGACACTCCAGTTATCACTCTTGCTTCACAAATACATAATTATTTGGCAACTATTTCAGCAGGAAATGAAAACATGTATAAAAACATAAAATTTACGCATTCAAAACTGTTAGATTAAAATAACTTATCCTCATTGAATGAAAGTCAGACAGAGAAGACTTTTAGCTGCAATCTAGTTTTTACCTATCATAAATCAATTAATGAATCTGAATCTTGTCATTAATAAGACCTCATTCACAAAGCCATATACAAATCTGGATATTCCATTTCATGCAAAATGTGTAACACTTGCAGAAAATCCAGAACAAAAACTCAGAAAACAAACATTATCATAGGTCAAGAAAGGATAAACTGTAGGAAAAGTCAAATGTAATTTTTAATTTTGTCTAGAAGAGAGGAGAAAGATACAGATATCACCATGTTTTATTATCATCTTTCGGAATTAGTATTTTAGGTCGGTTAACAAAATATTAAAAAGCTTGTTTTTAAAGCAGGTGTATGATCTATGGGACTAGTTTGCCATGCATTCAGTCATTTAATACATTCCACCACACAGAAAACCCATGTGGAAATCTGACTAAGTGCTATATATGACACTAATCTCAAATTATGTTGGAAAAAGTCCTTCAAAAGGAAACATCTGTTTATCATTTTTTATTAATGGAAAAAAGGCATAACATGGCAGTAACAGCATTCCTTCTTGCCCTTTCAGAAGACAGTATCTTACACAAACACATATCATTCATTCTTTAAGATATTCTTTCAGAAGTTGAGGCTTATCCATACTTATTCACTTACTCTTCATTATTAAGGCACGTAATCTAATGTGAATCTGCAAAATCTTCACAATCTCAAACAAAACATTGTGAAACTTCTAGGAACCCTTATATATCATTAAAATTAGTACCTGGGGTTTTTGTTTTAGTAATATTCTTTTTTTTTTCCTGAACATTGGAGAAACCACAAAAAATCCCCCTGTAAATTCTTACAAAACCCACAATCTTAGCCCAAAGATTTTCTGAAACTATGAGTAGCCAGTTGGCATTTCCAGCCAGTGTTCTACAGCCCATTCCTCTGTTACTCTTCAGGAAATTCTCTGTATCAGGACTACTATTGCCTGGCTATTATTTTCCCACCACCCAGAGTCTTTCACATGGATTTGTACCTGCCAGCAGATGAGTTCAATAGAAACCATAATGATTCTTATCCTTAGAAGACAAAACATGAAACCAGACCTGAGTGTGCATACCAAAATTCAAACAAGAAGTTACCTGTGCCTTTCTTCACAATGGCTTTTGCTGGCGTTGTGGGACGACGAGCAGTGTTTGGCTTTTCTGCTGGTCCTTCCCTGCAGTCCTCCCCTTTGTAGCCAGGACAACATCTCCATTCTAGCTCTGTCACTGTCTTATATGCAACTGTGTACCGAGGTCTGAAACTCGTTCGGTATCTGCCAAAATAGAAAGCATTTTAAACAATCCATAACCTAAGCTGCTACTCAGATTAAAGTTAAAATTAAAGTAGGTTTTGGGGTTTTTAATAATGCAAATCAAATACTTACAGCTATTATTCATTTTCTGCTTTAAATATCAAACAAACAAATGTTTCTGTCTAGGTTTTAAAGCTTCCTCCACTCAACAGTCATAATAAGGAGCCATGAAATAGGGGCTTTCATGTATGAACAGAGAGATAAAATGTTCTGGCAAGTGAAGGTACAACTCATCAGACACTGCTGAGTGACCACCAGTGTCTTACTCTATACATTCAAAATGTTTTTCCTCTAACTTTTCATTGCAACCCTTCTGCCAGGGCTCTTCTGAACATCAAAAAATGCTTCTGCCTGCTTTGTCCCATTTGTATTTCCACAGTCTCCACTTAAACCATTCCTCAGAACCCATATGTATGGCACAGTCAAAGCAGTTAAAGATTCTGGAGAAGGACAAAATGCTTAAAGTGTGAGTCAGACAAGGACGTGAAAGAAGGAATCAGATGAAACACTACAACCAACAAAGGAATCATCTCTTTCCTACTTCAACCGTTAAGTTGAAGAGGGTCTGGCAGACAAACCTATGCATACATTATATACATACAACCTTGAGCTTCCCTGATTTATTAACTCAAAAGTTAATAAAAGACAAACTGATTCTGGTTGTGCAACTTTCTTTAACCACAGACTTTTCCATGGCTTCACTTGAAACACATCCCATGTTCAGCTGTGGTCAGACACTGTGCTATCCCACCACAGCATAAGCAGAGCCTATGCTATGGGATAAAAACTAAATCAATTTAAGGTACGGCTCATTTTGGATTGAGAGATGAGGAAAATGAGTAAAACAAGGATTTGCCACCTGAACTCTATAGAATGGTATTCTTGGAACACATATAAACAAGAAAGTCATCCCAATTTCTCATGTGAATTCCTTTCTCTCAGTTAAACTAGCATCATGCTTCTAATTTCCCTAAGGCTTTTTCAGATCTTTTCTCCTTAAGATTATTTCCGATTAGAACAGGTAGCATCCATTAATGAATGGCAGGCTTATTTCACAGCTGAGGTGTCCCTAAACAGTAATACCAGCAGAATAAATTCAGAAGAGCAGCAAAGGAATCTACAGGAGCTCTAGTAGATTTCAGCCATCGCCTGCCTGGGCTTACAGGGAGTATATCCTGGGACAGAGAACACAGTATGGAACAGCAACAGAAGCAGCTGTGCTATCACACAAAAATCACCCATTTCATTGAACATGGCCTTATATTAATAAGCAAAATTCCTTACTAGTCAAAAACAAACAAACAAACAAAAATCAGCTACCATATGGAAACAAGTAAATCTTACACAGACCATGAAACATTTCCTATTGAAAGTCACAGACTGGGAGTTAGCTTACTGTTACCTTTCCAAGCTTCTCCTGCCATGTGTGCAAATAGTTGCTGAAATAATTCTAATGTATTTTTATTTAGCATATTTCAGATACATAATCTTAATATAATGTCCCTCATCTGACAGCTATTTGCTGTCCCTTTTTGGTAAGCTGGTTAACAAACTTGTGGTGGTGTGCTTAAAATATAAACTACTAATTATGAATTTGTTTCTTTTCCAAATGTATCCTTCCCAATTCTGCCACAATGTAGTCTAATTTCTGCACTTGGGAAATACTCAGTGTTGTTTTGCATTATCATTCTGTCTGTGACTTCTCATTTAAGGGGAAAACTTTCACTAGAGACAATCATAGTTTTTCCAACTATTTCTGGGCCAAGGTAGTTTATCCTAATAAGCCTGTCTGGATTCCAGTCTCCTGTGGAAATGCATAGGAAGACAGGGTCAGGCTGTGCTGTATCCCTGTCTATGAGCTGCTCATAACTGCAGTGGTTTGTTGTGGCTGTCAGCTTTTCAGACTGTGACTTGGAGCACGTAAACTCAGAGAGGGTTTCCAATCCTTTCATACCTTCTGAATGCCATATATGAAACAGCTGTAGACTGCACTCTAGCTCATCATTTCTTCTACCGTTTTCACTTAAACATCTGCTGAATCCTGTTTACAAAGCACAGAAATCCCTACGGTCAAGTGCTTTAAAAATTAAATAGAGGAGTGCTATGTAGAGGGCACCACTGGGAAGAACAATATCCCAGCCACCCAGGAACTTCCTTTTCTTTCTCCCTTATCTAAAGTATTAAATCACATCTTGTGTAGATAATTTTGGGTTTGATTCCTTTCTTTCCAGCTAGCTGCCAGAGTCAGGAGCAACAGGATTAGCTAGATGCTTTAGTGTTTTGAAGTGGTTTTGAGAGTCATTACAACCTCTCTCAGAATCACCACATTACTGAAATGCAAACTTTGAACTTCCAGATCAGTTTTCCCGTACCGGAAATGGTAGTACATACTTCTGCATGATTTCCATAAAACACTTAACTGCTCCTAACTTTGTGTGTGTTCCTCTTTTTACTTTCAGGCCCAAACCTCTTCCTGAAAAATACAGTATTTTGGTTATTTTCAAATGCCAAATCTATCTTTTTTCCCCAACAAAGTTTTAAGAATATAGCTGAAACTAATTTTATAAAATGAATAAGAACTACTCATATGCAAATTGTGCACTTCTTTGCTCAAATTACAGAATGAGGATTTTCCATCATAATTCTGACAATTTTCTCTTTGAAAACCTCTGCAGTCATATTCATCAATACAGACACTTTCAGATGACTTCAACAGTCAGAAAACTCATAAGACACAACCAAATACAAAAGAATATAAACAAATAAAAAGAAACCGAGCTTAATATTTTTTCAAAGTCAAAAATTTAAAACTTTTCCAAACTCCATCTTAAAAATAAAAACCAGGCATATTGGACATTCTCACTCTTCTTTGTTTTATAGTTTCCTGATCCCAATAGGCATAAAATGCTTAAGTACAATTTAATTAAAAAAAAAAATATTGAAAAACAGTCCACTTCTTTAAAATTCTTTCAAATTTGAAACAACACAAATTGGAACTGTTTTGTTTTCAGATACGGTGCATCAAATACAGATTAACCTGAATAATAAATCGCAATTCTCCTAGAGCCAAAAATAAGCTAGAATCAGAACATTCCAAAATCTGGATCTAGAACAGCTTTCATATTCACACTTTGAACTGCGGTAACAAGACAGCTATACTCATGGATGGCTCAAAAATTCAACTGGGATTTACTTATCAAGACCTACTTCTCTATACTCCCAGTCCAGTTGAATGAATCACACAGCTACTCCCATTTCCTCCAGGAAGGCTAGCCATGTAATGCTGGGAAACAGGAACTTACTCTAGCACTTCTCTAATTTGAATCCAGTCATATAAAAATTTCTTTAAAATCATAGCTTCACTGCTACAGCTTCTCTATCAATGACATTCTTCAAGCACAACTGCTGTCCAAGTTGCCCATGCAAGGAACAAATGAGTCACCAGCATGCACCCAGCCCCGGGGAGATCCTCAATCATACAAGATGCTTTCTAAAGTCAGAACTTAGCTCACTGAATGAATTTCAGTGGAGGAGCTATAGACTTCCAGGATTTTGCAAGGATACAGCAGTCTAACAGCACTGAACACAATTATGTTGTTGGTGACAGTTCTAACAAAACAAACCATCAGTTTCTGCTAGGGACTGCATTCCTAATTTGTGATCGTATGCATGGGAAAGACACAGGACTGGGAACTATCAAAATATACAAATTATAAATATCTTTATTTAAATCTGCAGTATTCTGAATCCAATTACTCATTCACAGTCACAGCAAACATATAATATGTTTACAAAACCGTTTAAGAATGCTTCTTCTAGTTTACAGCACAAATTCTTCTATCTCTGAAATCACCTCTATCTTAAGAGACCTCCTTTTACCGTAAGAGCGAAGGGCCAAATCTGCGTCTCAAACAGCTGAGACCTCCTTTTATCCCAGGAGCGAGGGACTTACTCTTCTAACATTCTCAATTCACTCCATCACCCTTGACTAGAACCATCATCNCTGGCGGCGGCTCCGGGACCCGGCCCGGCCCGGCCATGGCCGCCCTGAGGGCAGCGGGGCCGCCCCGGGGCCGCCGCTGCCCGGAGTCACCTGTTTGCCCGACAGGAGGGAAAAGGGGCCGGCTGGGACAAACTCAGCTTTATGTGTGTACTCACAAAGGCGCTCCTCAGTGGTCAAACAATATGCCAATATCTAAAGTAGACTCCGATAGGTACCTGTCCCTACCAAAACAACTCCAAGGTCCTGACAGGGCAATATTAGGTATTTCTCTTTAACTAAAAATCAAACTGTGTTAACCCATAACAATACCTTTATATGCTGCAGTGCAATTCAAAAACAATAAAACATCAAATCTTCCTCTGGTTGTCTTGGATTTCTGCTATTCAAATACGTGTTAATAAACACAATTATTTTTACAAGTATACTTCAAAACTATTTTAAAAAACAGTAATTTCTTATGTGGTTAGAAGTTGCATATAACACACTAGCATTTACTGTGCTCACTCCATTCTACTCTGGACTTCAAGATGATGGTCATAATCTCTTGATGAATTGAGCTAAATACTGAAATCATGCTTTTATAAAGCATGAATAAAGGTTAATATCAACTGTCTCTAACCTTTCATTGAAAGAGAGAACATAAGAACAGCTGGTTTTTAGGAGTTTTTCCACACTACCTTCACCATAAACTCAACATGCTGATCAAATGAGAAAACACACCCAGATCACTAATACAAGCCTTCACTTTTAGTATCTTAAGTCTTTCACAGCTGACATGAAGTTGTACAGGGTGACAATAGCACTCATATATTCTTCTTCTTTGAGAGAGAAGTATTTCCATCGGAAAATGCTTAATTAAAAATTCATGTTTGCTGCAAATGCTGGACATTTTTACTAGGGAATGAGCTATGATATTCTTATGGTGCTAAACCACAGAAGGAAACAGTTAACACTGATATTTGGAATGTCACCTAATAGCGATAAAACAAATCAGAAACATTTGGACGACATTGGTGGGAAAACATATGGCTCAGCTCTGTAACTGGATATTAACGTTCAACCTTTTGGGAAATGCAATGAGATAAGTGCCACCACATCCTCACTGCGAGGACGGGACCACAGAATCAGCATGTTTCTACATAAGCAGCATATAAAATGTTTACTCTGAGCACAAGGCTTCAAGGTTGGTCCAAAATTCTGTAGTGATTGGAACAAGTCCCATGACTTCAGCAGCCTGCAAATTTCTGTCTTTATAAAATAGAGGATATCAAATCTACACTGTTTAACATTTTTATTGCATGTAGACACATTCTTTGTAAATTGCATCATCTGGTAGTTATATTTAAAATCAAATACTATAGTTATACTATAGTTATACAGTCCCAGTCATCCACATCTCCAATATACGGCAATGGGAGAAAAGAAGTGGCATACAGACACCACCCAAAAACAATACCTAGAAGATGTAATTAAATCGTATTTTGACCAAACATTTTTATTTTGTAGGCTGAAAATTCTTCTCCCGAAAATATACCTTATTGGCTGTTTATACTACACAAACACTGAACTAGATAGAACCAGTTGATCCTATGTTTTCTGCTTCCCAAGTGTGCAGGCCTAATTGTATGCCCTACAAATGGTAGCAGAAATCCTAGTTCCACTGAAATCTTTGGAGATTTTAGCAGTTGTCTGTCCCAGTGAGTTTTAGCACACCTGGATTTCAGGTGCCTTGTGTGTAGGTAAGGGACAGGTTTTAGCTGTCTGTATTTCCATTGAAGCCAACAGCAATAGTCCGCACAGCCAGCAGAGTCTAAACAGGGCTGCATCCCACCCTAAAGTCATTATTTATATCCTACTACCTACAGAGTGTGCCGGACACCACTGACTTACATCTGTGTCACCATCACTGCATGTCGAAACTCCCACGCTCAGATTCATCTCTGCATACAGGGCAGACAATTTGGGTCAGGGTGAGTCAAATCCTATCTGTTTTTTGTTCTTTTATTACCTTGCCACTATGCAGCAGCACCAGCAGCTAGCTTGTGTTCCAGCCCACAGATGAGCATAATTTGAGAAAAATGTGTCTTTACTAAGAATTTATCCTAAGGCATTTATAGCAAGCAGTGAAAAGATGTTTTGACAAGAATAGATGAGCCTACAGAAGTCTAGGTGTTCAGTGAAAGCAAACGACCAAAGCCGTAATAAATCCCAATTATACAATGCAGCAAAAGTCTATTTAAAAAGAATCCTATTGCACCCCAAAATAATTTTCCATTTCTATCTAGCATTAGAGACACCAAGCTGCTTCTTACAGATGGACTCTAGCAAGTCTTATCTTGACACTGCTATTCTTCCTTTACCTGGCATTTTTTCTTTCCAAAATTTATATAAAGTAGGTCAGTAAATATCTTTACAGGCATTGGGGTCTGGGCAATTACATTTTCTTGAGAAAAATGCTGCTGACCTTAGACACTAGTCCAGTGCCTGGCCCACTCACAGCCATCTAGACTGAAGCTCCGCAAAAGCCTTTGAATAACACAATAATCAGAACAAAATATATACCACAAAAAGCTGGAAGAGAGTGTTTCAAAATTTTTGGGCTGGGAGAAACAAAGTTTTGAGGCACTCCTGTGAAAAACATAAAGTTATGACAAGCATCACTAGTGCATATGACCAAGGAAACTCAGCTTCTCCAGGCTTGCACAGGCACGCAAGGGGCTTCTAATGAAATCTGCACTCATGTATAGCATGGCCAGCATTTGTACCAGATCTGTTCTGAGCTAAATCCTGAACAAAAAACCTGCTACTAGCTGAGAGGATTAACAGGGAAGAAACTGAAGGAAAGCAAGGGAATGAGTCAAAGTACTCTGCCTCCACAGGAACACAAATGCCTGCTGTGTACACACCCCAGAAATCACCCATCCAGGTCACTGCAAAGAGTGCTTTAGTATCTGACTATGAAAACACTGCAATTTTACTGAATGTTTCATAGAACAGGAATGAGCATTTATAGACTCAGTACTTTTTTCCATTGGTTATTTTTACTTGGTCTCTTCAGGCTCCCTGGAAAGCATGATGGGAGAAGATGGCCTTCCATCTGGAAGAAATTGCTAAATGGGCAGAGACCTGGCACAGGTGATTGTGTTACTCCTTCATACAAGGAAGGAAAGAGTGGTATCTGTCTATCCCTAAATAAAACTGTCATTTCATCTAGTGGTACCAGGGAAGAAGCAGAAAACCACACTGCCCCAGTCAGCTCACTACAGCCTGGTCTCTGGTATTTTGTTGTCTTCAACACTGAACACTGTTTCAATGATCTGAGAGAATCTGGCAGAATTTTACTGCAGAGTTTGTGCTTTGTTCAGTAAGAAGGACAGAAGATTACAGGAACTGGGAGAAGACAAAAACATTCAACTATTCTCAGGCAACACCACATGGTATAATTTCAAAGTTTCCAAAAGTGCCATTTTATTGTTTATTACATATACAGTGGATTTTATGCCACTCAGCTGGATTCTTCTATCAAAAAAAGATGAGATTCAAACTACAATTTTCACTCTTGGGAGAGAAATGTTTCTTCATTGAAGAAAAAAACAAGGACATTGAAATATGACCTCATGTCTCATACTAGTGATGTCTTCTTATTGTATATATATCTTCACACACACATATACAAATACCTACCTATCTGTCTAACACTCTCTTGGCTGCCAAGGAATTTATTTTCAAAAAGCTGACCACTGAAGTCCAGTAGGAAATGCCTAGAAGTTTAAAATTAAAGTTAAATAAAATTTAAGTTAATACTCTTAATGCTCATAAATTCCCAGTAGGTAGGCATCCTCTTCTTATGAGCAGCAAAACAAGGACACAGGATGCAATTTAGTAACTCAGAGCCACAGACAGCCTTTGGCAAAGTTCAAAGCAAATCTTCAGTCTTGGGATTTACACTGTTGAAATGCCAGTCAAACACATGGTAACAGACCAACAGAAAGCTATTAAAATCCCACTTATATAGAATGGGATAGGAGAACCCTGAAAATACAGTCCTTTCAAAAGGATTTCAGGAAAGTTTTGTGGAGCAGCAATGTGATGTACTCAGTGATGGAACAGGAACAACTTTGCAACAGGTTATATGTTTACAACATCATCACCTGCCTCTCCCAGCAGCAGGGACCAAGTGTCTCACCTTAGACGAATGGAGAGATGAAGTGAGGATGCAGAGCACTGCTGCTGATAAAGCTGCCTGAAAAACAGAGCTCCAATCTTCTGCTTCTCTGCCCATGAAAAAAGCTGTTTTCTAGAATGCTCTAGAAAGAGCTGTTGCTCAGAGATTATTTGAAAATATAGCCAGATGAAACAAATACCTAATACTTTCAGGAAGATAAGAGCTGATGTGTGGGATTAAGTGGGATCCCAGCTTTGAGAATAAAATGGAGCATTGTTTTGAGAGCTATCATTTTTCAAGACACCAAGTTAAAACTGAACCAGAAGGGGAGGGAAAGATGAGATACAAATGCAAAAATGAAGTCAGATGGGAGTCATAATATCCCCAATGAGTAAAACTGGTACTGCCCACTGTCTAGTGGTATAAAATGTTCCTTGATTATTTGGGTGATTTATGATGAAATACACCTAAATGAGTCAGCAGCTCCCTGAAAATAAAAGTTTATTGCTTTGGCAACAGTTTGGTGCTTAACAGAAGAGGCCCCAGACCTCCAGGTCACACATTTCTCAAACTAAAAAAGCATGAAACTTTAAGTATTTACATTAATGTGAAGTGAGCAGCAGCATGGGATTTTTTTTTTTTTTACATTATTGCAACAAACTCAGATGATGTGTGAAATGAAAATTCTCTGTCCAGTTCACGGAGAAGAAAGACTCTGCTGCGTTCAGTGCATGGAGACAGAGATGCACAATTTCAGGCTTGGGGAGGCATCCAGAAAAACTTACCACACCCAGCAGGATCTCAAAGATTTTCAAACAAGCACTCCAGGAGACTGAAGTTTTTAAAGTTTTCTTACTGTTTTCAATGCACAAGCCCCTAGGCTCACCTCCCTATGTAGTCAGCTAGCTGGAGCCTGTACAAAGAAATTCTGCTTCATACAAAATACACAAAGTTGGAAAGAAAGTCCTGAAGACCTTTATAGATATTTGGAGGGGAAACATTAAACAGCTCTCACTTTCCCTTCAAGTTTTTGTGCATCCTGAAAGTTTTTCTTATGAGATATGTATTGCTGGAGGCCAGTGGTAAACACAGGCTCAGCCTGTGCTGACTTGTATATCTGAGGTTTGATCCTGCCTGGTGCTGAGCACTCTGACACGGATCTGCATGCTGGATTTCTAGCAACAGAACAGTCTCAGAGAAAACTATATTGGGACTGTTACAAGGTTGAAAACTACATGGGGATTTCCTCTGTGTTCCTAGGCTGGGGCTGATGTGCTCCACCCAGGTCGTTCTGGGGTTGCCAGAAGGATGAAGCCATTCTACTTGAACTGGATGTCTCGTGTGAGGGTTTTCAGCTATAAAATTTCCACTTTTACCCAGTTATATATTGTTAATAAATGCGGAACACTGTTTATTAAAAACAGTGTTTTACTTTGTAGTAGTAATCTGTTCTGATGTTTATGAATGCAGAAAACTCACAGTAACATTCTCTAAAGCAATTTCAATCTTGTGCTTTGACTCTTCTTCAGGGCCATGAATAAAATCATGACTAGTTTGGCACTGGGCTTATTTATGATCATTTGAAAGTATTAAATGACAAGAAGTTGGAAAACATTGCTCAATGAGAGATTTGAAGAGGCTTGCTAATTTAGCTATTGATTCATTCATCATTTTCTTATTCATTTTCTAAATGAAATAATGGGCTTGCTGCGTATACAAGTATTAGTGTTAAGATGAGAAGCTTACGCTAAATCATGAAATTCACTCCTCACAAGCCTAAGGTGACCTGACTTGAGCACACAAATATCTTTACTCTCATGATCTTAATTAATGGGGACTGGTACATGAATTAGGAGATGTGATAAAACATCCTTTCTTCAAGTCCCTGAGCAACCTCATCCAAGTTTAAAACTGATTCTGCTGTTAGCTGGGGGGCTATGAGGGGATTGCATGACCTCCAGAGGTTCTTACCAAGCTAAATATTTTTCTATTTTATTTACTACCTTGTAGGGGGAAGTCCTGTTGGCAGCTCTGTAGCAAAGACAGAAACCCAGGAAACATCCCAGAAAATATTCAGCCACTTCAGTTCACTTCAGACTTTAAAATCAAAACCTTACAAGTGAAAGCAGCTTTTCCCCAAAGCACTGGACAATAATCTGGTGCACCTCTGGTACAGCCAGGTGTGCCTACACGCTCTACAGAACAAGAGGCAAAACAACTGCTATGACAACATCCTACCCTGAACCAGTTATAGTGACCAGAGGATGTCCCAAACAAGCCACAGCCCGAAGGAATGTGTAGGATCTAACCAGAAGTGCAACATGATTTTTCTTTTAGAAATGGAAATGCTACTAGTTACAAATAGCTATTATTGCTAATTAAGTTACCAAACCATCCATAAGAAAGCTAGGAATGGAAATTCACAACAAAAGCAGCGGTGAGGGGTCAGTTATTTAAGAAGTAATATTAAATTTCAAAACATCCAAGTTCTTTTCAGTAAATATAAACAGTAATATTTTTGTACCCTTCAGCCCAGTGACCCACTAATAATAAAGTTTCTCCTTCCTTTGCTAGTCACAGTTTTAAGAAAAATAAATCAGGAGCCTCCCACACTTCAAAGGGAACATACTTCAAAGGGCATTTCTGCTCTTTCTTTCTACTCTCTCTCTTCCTATCTCTTAAGCAGCCACACTTCATCTCATTCATCTCTGACACCTTAATCAGCCAAAGCATTGACCAACTTTTCAACAGGGAAATGCACTATCGAGCCCAAGTACCTATAAAACAGTTAAACAATGAAGTATAATAATTTCCTGAATTTCAACTTAACCTTTCCAGAAATAAACCCAGCAGCCAAAGTGAATTTACAGTTAACAATCATGAAAGTCTAGTCATTCCAACAGGGGGCTTTAGGGTTTTTGTCTTCAGACAAATTATATTTTAATGGGCTTAAAGGGTTGATAAAAAGGGTTCATGCATGCATATGATTTTAGTCTTAACCAGCAGAGCTTTCTATTTCTAAAAAAATATAATTCAAAGGAAAATCAGGGCTGACTATAATCCATATCTGCAACACATACTCTCTTGTCTGTAAAGAACACATGGAATTCAGGAGTACAATGCAAGTTTAAGGCAGTGAAATGCTCCCCTATACACTGCAATCTAAGTAATTGTTATGCATAACCTAGACTGTACCTAAACAGTAGAAGGGTTCTTTAAATCTAGTCTTAAACTAATATAAACCAACAGTAAATCCACTGACTGATTAAAAAATAGACCTAATAGTACTTAAGTACTAATAAAACACATACATCCATGATATAGTTAAGGAAGTCTTTGTTTGGTTTGGATCTCACTGTCCCCCACTGTCTGCAGCTGAATGAGCTCTTAGATAAATGATGGGTATCGAGAGGGGACTACACAGGGACTGTACTTTATTCCCATGAATATCTGCTATTTAGTTCATTTCAAGTTCTCTGTTCAAGTGTATAAAGGAGAAAAAAAAGAGAATAATTTCCACAAAGTCCTCACAGTTGTTTCTTTGTAGTTTTATAGATATTTCCTGTTCTATTTTTGTGAACATTAGCTAGCAAACATATATAAACAGATTTTGTTGTTCGGACCACTACTCCTTCTGAATTAAACAGTATTTTTCACAGGAATCAAGTTAGGGGTTTGCAGGGTTTGAGGCATGTATTTCAAGCTTTTTGGATCAGCACCTTTCTTACTCTGCCACTAAGACAGTGTATATGCAAAAGACACAAAAATAAAATGACAACCTCTAAACAGTTTTGAGCACAATAAAATTTCAAGATTTTGATATTCTACTTTCTCTTGGTGTTAATCAGCTGGTGCTGCGACAGAAGAAAAATATTTTATGGTAAGAATAGGGAATATTTTATGTTAAGAACAAAGAATTGTTTTGCAGTTGCCATTATGGTTATGAAAGAAACAACTGTGATGTACACCAAAGAAAGTCAAACAGAGAAAACAAAGTCTTATGATAAGCATCTAATTACATTCTCAAAAGAACAAAAAAACCTCATGAGACTGGACACAGCTGGTGAGACCAAATGTCTGTTCAGCCCCATATTCTCTCTCTGACAGCAGCCAACTCCAGATGTTTAAAAGCACAAGGACAGACAATGCCATTTCAGAGAACCACAGAGAAATCTGGAGAGGATGGGACTTCTGGAGGTAGTGCAGTCCAGCCCCCTGCTCAAGCTGGGCTTTCCCTTGTTATTGCTGCCAACAATCTCACTCTCAGTGCAGGAATTTCCTGAGCTAGAAGCAAGGCCCTTGCACTTTCTTCACTATCTACTACCAGATAGTCTGTGAAAGTCCTAATTTACCGCCTCTGAAATTCCTTATCTTAATGCCTGGTGATTTATGTGTTCAAAGAGCTCCGTTGCAACCCCGCCTCATGCCTCTGTAGCTCCACTACAGAGACTTCTCGGGATAGAGGGCACACCCCATTACACATCCATAAACTCAGTCAGAAGTCCAAAATGGCCAGTTCAAGACTCCAAAGAGAAACAAGGGAAGTTACACAAGACAATGTTACTCAGCTGTCTGCTGCCTTTGTTTTTTCCCCTCAAATTCTAGTGTTTATATAGAGAAAAGCTGCGTTTTTCACAAAAATAACAACCCAAACAAACAGAAAACAGCACATGTGAATGCCGAACACCCAACACCTATTGTCACAGGCCCCAGGGCGGCAGCGTCATCAGTGTCTGCAGTTCTATTTCAATAGTACCCAGGATATAGCAGTATTTGTCTCATCATCACTGTTTCATGTTAAAATAAAAACTAGTTACTGTAGCTTTATTGTAAACACTCTTCATCCCAAGTCTGAGCCTATGAAAATCTGTGGGTGTCTTTCCAGTGACTTTCTGGGGATGATGAAATGGTTTCACAAGGGTGTGCATTGCCTATAGCTTTCAAACAGAAATGTGTAAATATTATTGCTTTTCAAGTGGAAAAATGAGGAAAGGAGCTTTGCCTGTGATTAGCCAGCAGGTGAGCGAGATCCATCCCGATGCCTGCCGTACCTGCTGCAGCACACCTGGCCGTCGGCGGCCACTCCGCACATTACCACGTGCTCACACCAGCAGGTGAGCGAGATCCATAACCCCGTAAAGTCTGCACTGGCCGCTCCCCTTGCTGGATAACAGACGCGGACCCGCAGACTGTAAAGGCGCCGGCTCACGTTCCTGGCTCTGCCTTTAGGCGCCGCTCCAGCCCCAGGGAGCCGCCCTCGAACCGGTTCAGGGCGCGGCGGCGGCGCGCCGGGCTCCGGCCGCTCCCGGAGAGCGGCCCGCGTGCTCTCCGCCCGCCTGCACGCCTCCCCGAGCCGACGAGGTGTGCCGGCGCAGCTCCCTCCCGGCGGCACGGAGCAGCAAGCAACTCAATCTGGCTCTAATTAGCTCGGGCAGCCTGGTGTCCGCAAGGAGCCAGGGCTTTGTTCGGGGCGCGCTGGGGACCGGGGGCGGTCCGCACCCCCTGCAGCGGCCCTGCGCCTTTCGGGGAGCCGGGAACCGCCCGAGCGGCAGCGGCCGCTTCCCCGCCGGCGCTTGCCCGTGGGTGGCCAAGCGCTGTCCCTGCCGAGGTCGCCTCCGGCGCTACTTACACCAGGGTGGGCTCGCAGGGGAACTGGTTCCAGGCGCACTTGTACTGGGCCTGGACGTAGCTCTCCGTCCCGTCCAGCACCGAGCAGCTCACGTTCTTGTTCACTATGTAGGCGCACCAGTTCCTGGGGGAGAAGGACAATGTCGGTCAGGCACGCCGCGCTCCGCANCCCTGGGGCAGCCCCCGGCTCTGTGAGGCGCCCGGCCGCCATCAGCGGCTCCCCTCGGGGCAGCCCCCGCTGCCCGGCCCCTGCCCGAGCTGGCTGGCGACAGCCCCCAGACAGCTTTTCCCTCGGGAAATCTGACGGGAAGAGAGGAGCGGGCCGCTGGGGGAGAGCCCCGCCGCTCCCGGGGACCCGGGCTGGGACAGAGGGCAGCCCGCGAACCGCGGCACTGGCTTCTTCAGGTGGGGCCGCTGCAGACGCGGTGCGCTCCCGGTGTCTGCGGGGAGGCTGAGGCTGGTTTGCTGCTTTGTGGCAGCCCTGTGGTCCTGCCTGACCAGTGCCAGGAGGCGGTCGGTGTTCCCGATGACGGCTCATTTTGCCCACTGTCATGGGAAAGGTGAAGGCGGCTACCTCAGCGAGGGATGTACAATATGCCTTTATTTGTAAGGAGAGGTGTTCACTGGGCAAAGTGAGAAATGGGCATTCAGCTTCACCTGGCTGTTAAAATCCAACTCAAGCACCTTGGCTGAGTGGCGACTCCATCACCGCTGCCCATGTGAGGCCATCACACCGAGGGCAGGACCGCAGGGAAGTCCCTCTATCCCCCTCAGCTCCTGCTCTTTTTCAGCAATGGGGCCAATCGAGGGCAGGATCATAGGGATGTTCCCCTATCTTAAGCTCCTGCTCTTTTGTGAGTTGGAATTTTGGGCTGAAGTGACGCTGAACAAAGCATCGAGGCTGGGCCAGGGCAGGCTGTTCCCACCAGTGGGGAAGGAGGGAAAGGGACAGAGCGATTTTAGGGTGGAGAACAGTTTGGGTGGGAGATCTGGGAACAGTGTGGGCTGCTCCTGCTGAGCCTGACCAGCCCCAGCCCTGCTCACGCGCTCCCCAAGGCCACCCATGGCCAACAGCAGCTGCTCAGGCTTTCCTAGCTCTCCCATGCAAGCAGAGCCAGCAGCAGGGCAGGGCTCTTCCTTCTGCTGTTGGCAGCAGCCTGCTGACCTCATCATTTGCCCCGACCCGCTGAAACAGGCATATTTTATCTGCCAGAGTCTCACCCAACAACTTCCCTCTGCCTCCAAGTTTGCAGGAAAATAAGCTTTAAATGCTGAGGTCAAAATGATGCATTCAGACTGGTTTTTAGAAACTGTTTCATTGGAAAATATACACTAAAGCTTCCTGTCCCCTAGGGAAATGTGTGCCATTACAGATGCATAGGCACGCTTCACCGGTGATAAATAGCAATGGAAAAAGATGAGGTGTTGTTTCAATCTGTCCCGTTTCACTTGAAACCCTTCTAATGCTCTGTAGATGCTTTGAAGATGATAACACCTCACTGTCTTAAGAAATTATGCTTTAACCTTCTCAAGGGTTAAGCAATTTCCTGTGCCACTGTTCGCATTCACAGAAGCATGCAATTCAGGTTTCATTATTTGTGCTGGCAGAAATTATCTGGAGTTTCCCAAGCCTGTAGAGAGCAAGACTAGAGTTCAATCCCTAAAAAGCAATGAAGAAGGCTTTTTCTTCCTTTCCCCCCTCCTCACTCAGCCAAAGAACTCATGAAATTGGTCCTTTTCCAAAAGTGATGAGCAACATGGAAGAGCTGTACATTGTCCCACAAAGGGAAAGTCATTAAATAATGAAAGACTGAGGTCATGCCTGTCTTGAGAATGACTGCATAGTACAAAAATTAATAGACTGATTTAAACGAAATGAGCATGAAGCAATAGTATATTTCCATATGCTAAACACTGAGCTTATATTTTGACGAAGGAGGACAAAGCAGATGTTACCTGATTTGCTATGAGGGCACCCAACTTACCTATGAACCCCGGAGTCAATTGCCTGACCAAACATAACATGGGGACACCATTACAAGGGGAGTTGGTAGAGCCCCTGCTTACCCCATGGATATGACAGACAGTAAGTCTGGAGCTTCCTGCAACTTCAGGACTCTCAATGTTTGTTAATTCAAGAACTATGCAAGAAAATCTCTCCCAATTTCTGATATAGAGTTGTCCTTTTACTGTCTGGATCAACTACTTTGTAAATATTATGAAACAAGGCTTTGACAGCATTTGCTGCCATTTCTTTAAAAGGCTATGTAAGACTTCTTCTACTGCAAAGCACAGTGCATTTTGGAGTTTGTTTCATTTAAAATAAACCATAACAATGAAAAACAAAGCCCTGCAGGACCAGTCCCATCTTCTCCCTGAAACTATAACTCTGTGGGAATTTGAATACAACTGCTGCTGCAGAGAGTGAAGTTTTAGTGTAGCTGCATGATGGCTCAGTAAGGAGTATCAGTAGAGGATGACTTCTGCTACAAGTGTTGAGCTGAATAGAAATGGATGAACTTGGGTGGGTGCGTAGCACTGACCTCAGCTCCTCTGATATTCACACTGGGCCTATCAGTGTGATATCAACAGTCACCAGTACAGAAACAGGGCTTTGCCTGGAGAATCTTCAGCTCAGGTGCATGCTGAAGATGAGGTCCAAGCTCTGTGCATGGCTGCATTTTTTCTGTGGGTGTAACTAGTTTTATTTCACAGTGTAAGTATGAGGGTTAATCGCGTTCTCAAGGAGACAGAAATGTTCGCATTTTGTATTTCTATGCTAAGTCCTCTCATCTCTAAAATTCACAGTAATCCCAAGACAGATGATTCTTACAGTACATGGAAAGCATCTCTCCACCCCTCCCTACAAATGGAGCATGCAGTCCATGAGTGCACCGAGGACAGCTTTAACGACTGGTGAGTTCAGTACACAACATCCTTGGGAAACCAAGTTCAGCAACCTGAGTCCATAAATCCTTTGAAATGTTTTAAAGTTCTTGTTTCTTTATTAAGCAGTCTAGCTGTATTTCTAGCACCAAGATCAACTGTACTTTCGTATGTCATAGTGGGATAATGATGGGGAAACAACAAGGGCTATGAGCGAGGGCCTGCCAGAGACAGAAAAGTGCACAGAGCGGGTGGGGAGAATAATTTGCAAAAACATTACCAGAGGATTTACTACAGAACTTCAAGACAGAAATGTGTCTATAGTGGTATGGTGCATGAAATAGTGCTTTCCCTGCAATTACCACCCTTATCCATTGGCTTTTTTTTTTTTTTTTCCTGTAGATTTCAGCAACAAATTGCTTTGCAAATTCTGGGTTCCTTTTCTTCAGGTTCACTGCCTCAAAACATTGCCAGAATAACCTGAGGCAAATGGTTTTCAGAGAGGTGTTTGTACTGCCTTGATGCTTCTCTTTAATAAAAAAAGGAAATTTGTCTGTGGCACAGAAGGTCTTTCAAGTACTTCTCACTGGCCATCAGATGTGAGGGGCTGGCATGCAGCTGTGAGTAGTCTGGGTTTACATTTGGTGCTGTGTTAACTCAGTCCATGAGTCAAAGCAGGTCACAGTGTCCCTCTGGAAAGATGAAGCTGGTGTTAGGGAACAAAGAAAAGTTTGAAAGGAAGCTGTAGGAAACTCCAGGCTAAAAGAGGAAAGCTTGGATGGAGGTGTATGACGCATGCTGGCTTGGAAAAAGTACTCTATGGGGAAAGAGGCATTTGAATACTGCTCTGCAGAGACGTGATACAGCCCTGTCTCATTCACTTGGCCTATATGTCATCACATACTAATATTAGGATGAACATAAAAATTCTAACTTGAATCTAGGATGGGTGTTTTGCAACTTTCCCACTCTCAGGTGAGAGCATGAGCTCTGTTTGCAATTTCTTCGAAAAAATTGTTCCCTGTCACGAGAAGCGATGAGTTTTAATTGTTAAATTTTTATGTGTATTCACCTCACTTAAGTCTGCCAGACACATATTTAGCTGTGAATGTTTAATGAAAATTATTGACTGAATGAAAAGTAAATAACAGATGTTAATAAAATTACTATTTATAAACACTCTAACTTAGATTAAAATCCAAGCAGCACTAGTCAGGGATAAATCAATAAATAAATGACAGAAGGGAGAGCAGAGTATTTTGGTTTTCTCTTAACTGGAGAGCCACCTTGGAGGGCCATAACAGTTACAGAACCACGAGGATTTTGTTCATTCCACAACAAAAGGTCTGTAGCAGAGACCATTCTAGGAGCTCTGGAGTATGCAGAGAAAGAGCCCATCTGGATCCAACCAGTGCTCAGCCACATCTCCTTACGAAAGTGCGATATTTGCCCATCTAGGCACTGGCAGTGTGGTCTTGGGGATGTTTCAGTGCGTGGGTGGGAAACCTGATGACTCCAGCCTTTCTTCCCTGGTGCTATTTCCAATTAGAAAACAAAACATTTGTTCCAATTTTATTTATCTAATCAGAAAAACAAATCAGTGGATTACAAAGAGCCCAAACATTGCCTAGTGGTGGCATGCATCAATTGTTTGTGTTGAAACTGATGCTCTTTATTGTCACAGGTATGTTTTAGCTGGAGAACAAAAGAAACAAAGGCTATTCCCCGGGAGCAACTCTCAGCACACCATTGCATCTGTTCAAGGCCTCAAGGTGGGACAGAAGAGATCAAACTACATTATTCACCTGAAAGAATGATCTGAGTGCCGGAGCGTCTCAAGTATGCTGCACTTGTGGAACAACCTATCTGCTTTATACTGGATGGTTGTGATACCTAAAGAAATAGTGGGATTAAGGTCTGCACTCCTCCTATACAAAAGATAAGTTCTCTCTTATATTACTTCTTATTTAATATGAGAGGGCTGACTGACATATCACCCACTGTTACCATGGTTCTCTGAGCACAGCAAGCCTGGACATCCAATATAGGATGACAATCAGAAGAAAACCCACAAGATCTTTCAGTGAAGAGCCTGAGGCTAGCTGACATGTCTAAGGGGCAAAGAAGTTAATGAATACTGGAATAAAATCAGAGGAGATTGGCATTTCTTGGCAGATGGGATGTTGGTGGGAGGGTAGAGGAGGTGGAGGGAAGAGACTGCTTTTGTGTCAGTTTATCTTTGATTTGGTGAAATTGCTAGGTGACTTCAAGGGAGAAGATGCACAATGTTCTTTTGTTCTTTCCATAGCTACTGCTTCTCTAACCTGCACATACAGGAGGACAAAGCTGGTTTGTACAAAACTACAGTTGCTACCTGTGCATAGGCCCTTCAAAAACTGGCAGGCAAATTTCTGAAATGTATTTCAAAGGCTGAGTCTTAAACTTTGCACTTTCTACCCTTGCTGTAAAGAGTTTATTTGAATCTTGCTTCTTATGAAAGGAAGAGTTGTCATTTTGATATTTCACTTTTGATGGTAGTGCAATATTTCAGAATAAAGAATAAATCTGAGAGCATTAATTACTGTGCAGTCCTTTCCTCCTGCGGTAAAGGGCAACTTCCAGCACAGCATGCACTGCCCTTCTCAACATGCTGCTCTCTGTTTGAAAGTGACATATTTCAGCTTTCATGATACTTTAAAGATGAGCTGGAATGGAGAGCAAGGGAGTGGCACATGGCTTTGCAGTGTTTGGGACAAAGTTGTCAGCAGATTTTTAAACAGTTACATTGCTCTTGATAGAAAATAACATGATTCTGAAGCTTGAATTCCTTGTTTATCAATTCATCCAATCAGTCTCTAGCTGCAGTTCCTGGAGTTTGAATTAAGCAAGAAAGTTATGTGAGTCTAACTACAACAGGGCAGACGCTATAATCTCATTTTAGGCATAATAGATATTGATTTATTTAAAGGAACTGATTAAAAATGCAGTCAGTCCACTTAAAATTAAAATAAGAAGGTCTTCCTGAAAACAAGAGGCGGAAATTCTTTATTGTCTGTAAGACCTAGTACTGTGATTCACAACATCAGTCTTGCTTCCTTGGAAAAAATAACTCCTGGCTTAATTATTTCCCGATGAAAAAAAAAGGAGTAAGACCTTCTCTATATTTCTTCAGATTCTTATCTGTTTTACATTCAAAAATTTTCCTTAATAATTACATTTGTTTATTATACAGATTTTACAAGACATTATTCTTGATAAATGTTTTGTATTGTATCCTAATTGTGTGTCCAACTGTGTATTAATCAGACTGCAAACCATGTATGTTTGATTTCTCAGGGCGGCAAATAAATCAACTGGTGATAGCAGTGCTCTGGTTTGATCAGTTAAGAAATCTAAAAGTTGTCTATGAGATGAGCCCAGATTAGTCTTGAGATTTCTCACTTCAGATCAAAACCTCCTGGTGAGGACAGTGACACCATTTCCTCTGATTCTTTCAGACACATCTTACACTTCAGATCCTTCCTGCTGCAGGCTGTACAGATGAGTGTTCTTGATCAACCATGGACTTGTATCCTCTTTAATTTGTCTTTTATTATTAGAAGGAAATATCTGTTGCCAAAAGAGGGTGTGGTTTTATATCGTCTTGGAGGAGCAGTGGCTTCAGGGAGGATGGTTGGGGGAGAAGAAGTTGCTGGTGTGTTCCCTGTGTGGGGGACTGAGAACTGGTGGATCAAATGAAAGTAATACTTCCACTGGACAAGACTGTATGCAGTAGTGGTAAAATGAACTCATGGTTTTAGAATTTACTTCAGTGAACATAGGATATGATGAATTTATGTATAGGAGCATATGTTCGATAATGAACTCAGTCATGGACTCAGTTCAGGGCATCTGGCATTATTTACAGCATTTGCTTTTACTTTAACAAACACAGTATTTCAGGCTTGTAGAATGTTATTTAAAATATTTTTTTATGACAGTTAAAATTAAATCTAAACTTTAGGGTGAACTCTATCAGGAATTTTTGGTCCTCTCTGCTCCTGCTGATGTTGGGCTTTCTCTTTCTTCCCTTTAGCCATTTACAGAAGAACATGGTCATTATTGCGCTAGGATGAGAAATGATTAAGGAAGGAGTCTTGTTTTATAGGTACCTGTCAGTGATGCTAGAGTCTATGAACAAAATCACAGCTCTGTTGTCTTCAGTGTCTTGAGCTCTGTGCTGAGGCCTGGACTCTACAGGGAATTTTGCCACTCCAATTACACCAACAGGGTTAAAGCCAGAAAAAGGTCTGTAGATATGGATTATTGTGCATATGCTGAGATAGCCTATTTTAATTTGGGAAGTGGTTAAACTGTGCCAGATGAAAATTCCTGTATTCCAGTAAAAACAGCACCCATACTAAGTGTTGTAGGGCAGCTGAGGTTAGGATGGAGGGGGAGGTAGTGGGAAGAATGCAGAAAAGGAGCAGGGGGTTTTTGGTATTTTCTTTTTCTTTGTGTTTCTCTTTCTGAAAGAAATGAAAAGCTTATATTTGTCATTGCTCTTTAGAAGTACATTGGCTACTATTTTGCTCCTTTTAGTTTTGATTTTGGAGAAATAGGACAATGTTTAAGAAGATGCCTTGCATCTTGTCAGTCTACACATTCAGTTTGAACAATTTTCCAGTGTTACCAACAACAGGCCACTTGAAGGCAAACATTCAATTAGTAGATCTCACCAGTTCATTCCTACTGTTCCCTGAAGTTTGTCATTGATAGAGAAATAATATCACAGAAATTGTGACTGGAGACATATTTTTAAATTGTGCTAGGGGAAAATAAATTGCCTGAAGCTCAGTAGGACATTTCCTAATTGGAGGTCAGGGAAGCCACTGCAAATTATTACACTGTAATTTCACTTCAAATAGTGTACTTCCAAAGATTAACACAAATTATGGGGACAGTTCCTCCCAGAGAAGCCATTCATATCCAGAGCAGAAACACTAAGCCAAATGCCTAGAAATATCAGCTGTGTATAACTGGAGAGGTTTAGATAACTCACAAAGAGCCACTTCACTAAGTGTATCTTGAGACAGCCAAAACTTCACTGCCTCATGCATGAGTTGTCCTTTTTCCCTTGAAAAAATGGGAATGCTCCCAAGACCTTTATTCCTAGAGAGGTCTGCTCAGTTCAATGGACTTTGCAACAGTGAAATCTCGATGGAGAAGGAATGACTTATCATTATTAGATTACGGGGTGTATTTTGTTACATCAGTGTTCTCTTTAAAAACTGAGGCAGAAGAAATAATTTCTCTACCTACTATGCTTCATTTGTCTTTATATTTTTTTTCCAGCATTGCAGCATCTACATTTTGCTTTTTCATTTAAGCTCCAGTTCCTGGAATTTCAGCATGATTTGAGCACTTCAGATTGTATTGCAAGAGAAAGTTAGTTCTGGCATTCCTTTGCAGAGAGCAATTTGAAAATTTGACTCAAACCCATCCTACAGACTCAGAAACAAAAAGAAAAGTACATATAATGGTATCATTTTCAAATCTGACTTTTAAGCCAGTCTCCTGATTTTTTTTTTAAATTGTTAGAGCTTTGAAGTAATTCAGTGTCTTTGTCCAACTGCTAACTTTCAGCAGTCCTCTGAAGTTGCTGTCTGGAGTTGGCAACACAGATTACCTTAAAGCACTATTTGCTATCTGGCATATTGAAAGGCAACAATTACTTTAATTTATTTAATTTTAGATTCTTTATTCAGTTGTGGAATCAGAGTTCTTCACTCTTTTATCAGCCTTGCTTTACAATTACCTTATTTAGTTTTCCTTGTGCGGTAGCTTTCTCTGGTAAGGTTCCTGTATCAGGATTGAGTTACTGGTGTGAGACTCTTTTCTTCTTTCTCCTCAATTCTATCTGTGGTAACTGGGTATTTGCATTTCAGTCACCCCCTCAACCTACAGACAGCACTTCATGCCTGACTCATTTCTTGGTGACTTGCAAAACTCTTCTGAGACATATAAATGTTGATAATTTTTTCCAGGCTTTAGCGATTTAAATGCGAGGAGCTAGCTTAAAAATCAAGCCTAGATCCTTTGCATGGATATACTCTTTTGTTTTTCTTTATATAAAAAAAAAAAAAAGAAAAAAAAAAAGCAGAAGTCCACAGCCAAACATTGCAACATAGGTTGGACACACATCCAGGGGTGGGAACAAGACAATCCCTTTCTACAGACTGTCTCTAGGGTCTGGTCCTGTTTTCCAATTGGCAAAAAGTGGTTACGAAACATTTTACACTGACAGCAAAACTTCACCGCTCTTAAGGATAAGATTGGCTTGGGCCTTTTGAAGGTGCAGAGCCTCTGCAGGTTCCTGCTGCTGCTGCAAACACAGATGTTTGAAGCTGTCAAAATTGTACACATTTAAATGGATGATGGCTTCTGCCTATGAGTAAGACTTTTATCCAGTGTGGTAGAGGATCAGACTGTTAAAAAAGATAAGACCCATATGCAGCTCCTCTCTAGTCATTATCGGAACCTTGGATCTTTTTCTTATATATTAAACAAAGGGAGAAAGCAGTTGGTTATCAAAACTTAACTTTGAGTGCAAGGTTATTAAATGAGAGTTACACAATCCAAAGCAGTCAGATTTTGCCGCTCTAACAGTCAGTGATGAGCAGATCAAATTTACTTGCCATCACCATCATGTACACAAATGGATACCAAAAGAGCCACAATGTTGTGTTCTGAGGGTGGAAATCCAAGGGCTTCATGTTCAGCAGTACAAAATAGCCAGCAGCTTGCACAGAAGTCTATTGCTTCTCTGCTTACAGCAATGAATCCTATTTAATCATCTTTATTTTACATCCTAGAGAAATTTATACCAGCTGACTTAACCTGAATTTTAGGAAGGAAAAAAAAATCTTATTAAATGGCTTTCAGCATTTCATCTTCAAAGAGTTTCAGATCCTTTAGCAAAGATAATCTGAGAGCTCTCTTTTTTTCATACTAGAGAGTCTGGTTTTCCTTTTGTTGGCGGGGGGGAAGAAGCTTACATTTACTACTCACAAATCTTTCTCAATCTTTACAATATATATGTAATATATATAGAAGACAGTTGTTTTTGAAAAAGTAAGCTGAAAATTAAGTCGTTTTTGAAAAGGTAAGGGGAAATAAGACAGAAGTAAGTTCTATATGCAATGGATCCTGAGATGGCATTTTCACCTAAGTGAAAATCTGAACAGGATTTGACTACTTCTGTATCTCTCTGTGTAGTTGCTTTGTCAAAGTGTTCCAAGAGCAATAACTGGCATTGCCTAAAACCTGAGGAATGTTCTCACAAATTTCCCTCTTTCCCAGGAATCAGAAGAACTGGAAAAAGTGGAGGCAGATACACAGTTAGTGTCCATAAAATATGTGGCAAATACCTTCCAAAGACAGAGCAGACTTGAAAGTGATAGCTGTGATTTTAAAACATCTGAAAACTCAGAACAAGACAAACAGGTAACAATTATTAAACTGGTTCCCAAAGTTCTAACTGTATTATAAATGCATTGCAAAAAAATTCATGTTTATGCAGAACACTGAATACTTTGGGCTTTTCTAGCTCAGGAAAAAAAAGCCCAAATTTCTTTCCAGTTCTTGCCCCCTCCCCTTCTCCCCCCCCAGGATGGCATATTTGTCATTATTATTTTTTGCATACCATCTCTGCACATGCAGGAGAGTTTTTCAACAAAGGAAAGGCTCACATTTGAAGTGGTGTTATGGAAAATGTTCCATATCATGAGGTCCTTGACACATCACACCGATGTGTCAGCATGTCTTTATAAGGATCTGGAACAGTCAGTCCTGGCAACAGAGCTAACCAGCAAACTCTTTGACCCCAAATTCCTCTATTTTGATAATGCTATCCTGCATTTGACACAGGGCCACTATTACCCTCCTACATACAGGAAACTTTCCTAAGAGAAACTGAGTGACCCTTATTAAAGAGAAATCTAGTTTGAAGTGATAAGCTGGAATCTGAATAAACCATGCTAATTCCAGATAATTCTATTTGCCAAAATTCTAACAAAAGCATCCATGTTCAGCTCTTTCTCCAAGCCTGGCAGAGACCCCTCCAGATCCTCAGAGAATGCGAGAGAGTTCAAAAGTTCACTTGTTATTTGCACTTCAACACATTTGGTTAAAATAATGTTTCCAATCTTTCTTAACACCAGAAGTGGTATATATTACAATTCTAAGATAAGAGAAAGTAGAGCAGTTCAGGGAAAAATTCAACACAAACATTTAAAATGTATTTATGGTATTTAAAAATCAGCGTATCAATATATAAGGAGAAACTATTCTCCAAAATACTTGGCATTTTATATGTAAAGCTTATGAAGTGTATCTGTGTATATCCAAGCCTGCTTATTTTTCTAGAAAATACAAATGCTTAAGAAATATTAACATCAAAAATTACTCAGGCTGCATAGCCTAGAGCACACGTTCCCATGCTGTGATTCGGTGGGTGATTGAGTAACTGGGAATTAGATGGCTCCAGGAGCCACCATATACCTCACAAGGATGATACAAAATCTAGAAAATTCAGAGTGCTTCCTTTTCCACAAGAAAAATGGTTTATTTTACCACCAAACCTTTTTTAAAAAGTTAATTCTGTTTTCTTGAGCTTTCACCAACCCAGGGAAGTTACCTGATCACATGGTGAGGAAAAGTGACCCTTAAAATCTTTTGGAACAGGGTATTTGGCACGAGTTTCAAATCCACTGCAAAGATATTTTGTAATGTATATTCACTAGAATCCTGAATCCATGCCTTCCTGTCAGCCTGGAAACTGAAATAGGCTTTAGGAGTTGCACTGGTGAGACCATCTGTAAACCTGCCATAAATCTCTCCCTCTTACACTGATAGATGTATCCATATCTCCTGATAGATAGCTCAGCTCTCCTGCTACTCCTGGCACACTTACCTGGTATTCCATTTCTGGGAACTCCAGCAGTTTCCATTTTTCTGCTCATCTTCCCTGTGCCATCAGCATCCAATTGCAGGGAACTCATACCACAGTCCTGAGTCTCCTGGGGGCTCCCAAGTCATGTGCCAGTAACCCCCATGGCTGGTTCATGTCTAATCCCAAACTGCTTCAGTCTTGGAACCATCCAACCCGAGGCCTAACCAACTCTCAGGTCTCCTTTTGGGAGATGTGAAACTTCAGACCCAAATTTCAAAGCCAAAGATGTCTGATTCCTTATGCTCTTACTGCTTCCACACTTCATCCTTCCCTACGCCACACTCCTCCATTCGGACTTTTCTGGGGACTCTTGTTTATCTTTGAATCTTTATCTTGGCACAGGAGGGTACCAAAGATTAGCAGGGTAGAGAGACTGTACCAGCATCACAAGCTTATTCCAGGAACAGTTAAGAGGAAGAAGTAAAGACCCTTTTGTCTTTGTGCAGTGTGAGACAAGTACAGCACTCTGCCAGCACTGTGGCTGGCCTCTCAATGTCTGTTTCCAGGGAAAGGAGGACAAGAATGGTCAGATCTTGTACAGTTCAGATGCTCTGAGGTGGACTCCTAGAAGGGCTCAGTTCTGGAAGTAGATATAATCTCCATCCAACCAACTGGGTAAGTCTGTCTTGGTCTGATCACCCACTTTCAGAGAGACTTTTCTGAGCTCTGCATGACAACAAACTGCCTTTGGCATCCAAAGGCTGTCCGCTTGGAATGTACTTCCAAACTTCAAAGTGATGGTTAAAATGCCAGTGAAGGACATGATTAGTTGCAAGCTTGCACATGTCTGTGCAACACCACACTGCAACAGCAACACACCAGAACACATGATCTCACCAGTCCCATTTTTACCATGCTGCTGCAGTAGTTTGACTCCACCAGCAGTGCTGTATGCCTCAGGTCAGTTCATGTATGAATGATGCAAGATGAAGCTGTTACCTGAAGGCAGCTCTCTATTATCTATTTATCTGCCAAAATTGCCACCGGCAACACAAGCAGGCTCAGTTTCAGCATGTGAGACCTCTCACGGGTGACCCAGCCCACAGTGTGCTTCCACTTCAGTTCTGCTTTGACTTCCCACCACTACTGAGTTAGCTCTGCTATGCATTATCCAATCTACTCTCATGACTGCTTCTGCCAGAAGTCCTTAGTATTAAGAGGACTTCTAACCATTTCATGGGACAGTCTCTGTTCTAGAATTGCCCCAGGACTCTGCTGAAGAAAAGAAACTCTTGAGCAACTTGTAGAATGGCCTCCTCCATTGTTTCAGAATTCTTTTCAGTGCATTCCTCAGGCTGTCATGAATCTATGAATCTTCCTCTTGCCCAACCAGCTCTTCCAGTTTGAGCAGAGCTGGACCTTTGATCTGTATCTTCTGAATCAGTTAGCTTAGGTTAATATTATACTACTACACAGGAGTATGCACGTGCTAAGAGACCCTCAGTTACAACGACAGTCTCTTGGAAGTAAGACAGTCCACCTTTCCCTTTTCTTTTAAGACAGTCTTTAGCTACTAATTTTATGACATTGCCATTTCTTTTCTCTACTGTATTTTGTTTATAAGAAAATGCTAAAAGCTGTATTTAATATGAAACATTCGTTTTCACTAGCTGTTTACTGGGGAAAGTTAACTTTTAATTTTTTGGGATCATTCCCATTTTCCATTAAACAAAGTAGCAGCAACTTTTAATTCAATACCTCAGTTTTTTATTCAGTAACTTTTTCATCTACCTTTTTTTTTTGTGTGAAAAATTATGACTCAGAGGTTGCTGCTGTTAGTTGGTTCATCATTCTTTGAAACTTTTAAGTATACTGGGGGAAAATATTTTTTCTGTTCTTGAAATCAGGCTTGACTGCAATATTTGCTGCATGATATGGTTTGATTTACCAAAGTTACAGGATGAGGGATAAAGAGGGAGTGAATAATAAGAAATGAGAGCCCACTAAATGTCTTTTAAGTAAGTAGAAAGTAACATTCATTTTCTAAAAAGGGTGAATACTGTAAGATTTAGGCAAGGATTCTAGGGCTATATTAGATTAAAAAAGAAAAAACTTTCATAGTTTGTTCCTAGGTGAGACTGCGAAACACAGTTCTGCTGTTGTATAAAATATTTTCAATTTTTTTAAGGAAAGTCTTAGTGGCCCATTTCTCTTGCTAAGTTCACCTGTGCATGATGGTGTGCATATAAAGAGGGCCTAAATAGTACAGTCATAAAGAGCAAGGCTACTAAAAAATAATAACCCCCAAAGTAATGAGTGGAGATTTCTTTAGAGCCCTCATAAATACCGAGTCCTATAAAAGCAAGAGAGAGTTGTAAGAATCCATTAACATATATTGTAAAATCTGTGGAATTTTCGTATTTACAAATTGAAAGTGCTATATTTTTTTTTTGGCTCTAGTAACTGAAAATTTTCCTTAGTTTTATATATTGGTTGGTTTAAAATAAAATTGCATTCAATTAGTTCACACGCACCCCTTTTTAAAGTCAGTTTCCTTAGCTAAAGCTAGGGCTGCTCTGCTCTTAGTACCATTTCACAGCAGAGAAGACATGCCACAGTGGCAGAGATGGGGGACAGGAGCAGCTAAAGCACATCCAGTCAACACAGTAGCTCTCTTGCAATTTTTCCACAGTGACAGTGGGTGTGCAGGAGCTTGTCTATGGAAATACAGAATAGAGGAACTATATGTACGCATGTACATACATAATTTGGCATGTGCATGCACATACACATCCATACATTTATGAACCTGAAATGATGCTTGTTCCTGTGGGGAGACGATCTGGTGTGGCAGGAATGTCAAAATCCCTGGATACACCCTGTCCAGTCACAGGCAGAAAGAGAGGCAAACAGCTCTGGTACTGCTACCATCAGTAAAACATGTTCTAGTTCCTAGATAATAAGCAAACTGACTTTTAAAGAAGAAATATTAAGTGATTTGGGCTTCTCCTATGGTGTACTGCATTCTGGCAGGTAAAAAGAAATTTACTGCAGATCTAGTCTGTGATGGTTGCCTACCCATGCTGTGTGATCATGAAATCCAACTTTAATGGGTTTTGTTTCCTAAATATTAAAAAAAACCCTAAACTGAACAATTTGGGAGCAGAATTTATTGGGAGAATATGTTGGTGCATGAAGGCAGATAATGTGTGAATGACTTCCTTAATAATGCTTTATTAAATATCAACAAAATTACACTACCACAACCTCAGCAATGTACCATCATCATGAAAGCCTTTAGGACAGCTGATACATTTGCTGTTAAAAAGCAAGCAACTTACCTCTCTCTTTTCCCCCTGTGACCAACTGAAGTATCAACTTAGCTGAAATGGAGATCAGGAGAGCAAGATAAAGCTAACTTAATCAAATATGCACCTACTCTGGTGGCTTCAGCAGAAAACTTCCAGTAATTACACGGATACAGTCTCACAATGTCTCAATGGAGATTTGGAATGCATGTTTTTCATCCAGGCTACTGCTGTAGAAGTAACATTGCAACATCTTGCAGTAGTTCCCCGCCTCCCTTTTGCTCCCCTGGGCATCATCCTTTCCTCCTTCCCTCTCACTGCTTTTACCCTGACTGTAGCTCTGGCTGACAAGAGGACTTTGGCCCTGGAGGAGGCAGAGGAAGTCCCAGATGAGATACATGGCTAGAGAAGTAGTGGTCATACTGGGATCGTAGAGATGTAGAGTCAGGGCCACAAGACTGATGGTGGGGCTGTAACACCCCAAGTGTGGTTTGGCGGCAAGGACTTGCCATCCGACCCACCTCACAGGGTGACATGGGGTATCCATCCCCACTCCCCTGACAGGCAGTTTGCATCCCTGGGTGCTAGCTGAAAAGCAGGCCCAGACCAAAACTGCAACCACTTTCTTCCAGTTTCCTGTGTGGATTTCCACTAGCCCCTCATGAAATCATTGAGGACAACACACACTGACCAGCATGGCTGAGGTCCCTGCTCTGCTCTTTATCCCTCAAATAAAGAGTGGGTAAAGGAAAAAAACTGACACTTATCTTCAGAGTTCCAGTTTGTTTTCATGGCCAAATTAGCTGCCCTCAACAGCTTTGCAAAGCAGTAACTTGCACTGTAATAACTCGTCATCACTGCTGGAAAATCCTAAAGTTCCCTGGTGAAATTTCCTGAAATCTCTGATAGCTATTGCACAATGCTGGAAACCATACTTAATTTTCTGTTTTCTCTTCCACCAGGGAGATATATCACATGATGCTAGTAGTGCCTACACTGACTACCAAAGGCAAGAGATGAATTCCAAAAGGAAACATTTCTGCTGGAATACATATTTAATGCAGTAAGATTCAAGGTTATCCAGAGGCTGGAGGCTGAGGCTAGGCAGGTATCAGAATTAAAATAAATGCATTTAAAAGAAGTACTATCGAGTAACTTGGTGTGGTGGGACAAATCATTATGCAGCAAACCCTTCATGATGGCTGCCAGATTCAAGTCTTGATGTCTAAATTTAGAGAGAAGAAACAGGAAAAAGGACTGAGGTAGGGCTAACTTAGTTTCTTGCTGGTATTATACTTGAATATATTTATTCTCTTTAGGAGCAGGACAATTTAATGTTTAAGCTGTCTTTAAAACATAAAGCTCTGGAAAACCTTCAATCCCAAATTACACTGCTTTATTTCTCCTTAGTTTGGAGAAATTTCTTTTTATTATCATTCTAAAACTTCTATCAGGAGGCTACCATACCTTTTTAAGTTTAAAGTCCTTTTTCAGAAAAGGAGTATGTATATTAAATGCATGTTGCTGAGAGTACAGATCAGCAGATTTGCTGTCAACATTCACTCCTAGGCAGAAATTCTTTGAGGCAGTTGTGAACCCACACATCCACACCCCTGAACACTGTTTCCTATGTTATTCACAGGGCTTCCACTAATAGTTTTATACTTTTCAAGCTTAGCTTCCTACTCTCACCCTATCTTTTTCTTTCAGTCAAGTCTGTTTCCAGCTGCTTGCTCTGACCCTGGCTGAAATTTTATCTTTAATCATGTCTGGTCCTTTTCTGCCCTGTTCATCACTAAAATCTTCATGATGCAGATCACTAAAGGTGACCTTTGACTGTCTTCCTCAAGACAGTTTGGGATGCTTTTTAAATTAAAATCTCATTTCACGACACAATCTATTCAACACAAGTGACTGCATTGTCAGTGCTTTGTACTGAAGCAGTTTTATTGAAAAAATCATTTTTTTCATAAATAAAAAAGAATATATTTTCAACTTTTTTTTCACACACGAACATAAAAACTCTGAAAGCTTTTAGAAATGAAGATACCTATACAAAAATTTGGCTATCAATGTTAAATACTTAAACTTTTGTTCCTACTAACTGAAATACATTTATATCTTCTATCAGTATAAAAATCTTCAAAGTAACGGTAATACCAGATGAGTATTTCCTTTAACTAAATGTATTCACATTTTCAATACATAGCTTTTCCCAGCAAGTCTGATCAGTCTAAGCCTTTCTTTTTCGTGGAGTTCCATTAAGTTCTGAAGGGGCCATTTGTAGCACTTGCTGTTGCTGCTGCTTTGCAGGAGAGGAGATCCAATCTTCTGAGCTAAACAAAACATAGCACAGTGGCTTATAAACAAAGCTTTTCTTTTACATATATATATAATATATATAGCATTGAGCTCCCAGAATTATAAACAATATAAACTCCATATTTGTACAAAGCTTTTATTATTGTATTTATTTTGTTAAAATGAAGAATAGCATCAAGCTAATATTATCTAATTTAACTACATAACCACTTTAGTTTGATATGCAGATAAAAATTTAAATACTAACAAGTATAAAAAATAAAGAGACATAGTAATATAGTGAACATTTGTTCTGCGATTCACAGAACACCACGGGGTAAAATTTAAATAATCTCAGAAAAATGACCATAGTTCAGCAAAGACGATGTAGTCATGAGGACAGACATGAGAAATGCCAAAGTCAGTTTCATGTCACTTTAAAGACATACAGATTTCCCAAATTTTTGTGTATGTGTGTGTGTTCAGTCATCGGCATAGAGCGAATGAGAACAGATACATGGGTAAAGAGATAACTGTGTTAAACACTTTATTACCAGTTCACCTCCGAGAGTTACTTGCAAAAAATAGTGTAAGAATGATTCTATTCCATAAGAACAATTATTTCTGTATTCATCTATCCAGAATTTGACAGCAGACCTTAAGAGTTTACAGACCAAGCCATCTCAAATAGTTCTAGGTGTAACAGTATGGAATATACCAGAAAATATGGGAAATGTGATGCACAAAAGATGCCAATCAGTCAATTCATAAAGAGAAACAGAATTAGAATTAGTAAGCAAATCTTTATATGAGGCTTAAATAACAGCAGAAACTGAAGAAATTAAAAACTATCTTGAAAATCAGCTCTATCTAAACTCTGTTAATTGTTGCTTATTGGATACAAATATGAATTAAAAAGTATGCAGAATAAACCAGTTTGTTTTGAACTCAGATTACGCAAAAATAATGATTTAATTCAGAAAATACTTACCCATACAATTTCTTCACTGTGTCTCTTCGTATTCTTTTGGGAGGAATGGGGGTGTCAGATATATCTAACATTATTGGCTGAAGTAATGATTCAGCACCTTTATCTGATAAAGCAGGAGTCATACCTATAAAAAAAGTTACAAGTAAGAACCAATAACAGAAAAAGTAAACCTGCTGGTTATAAATGAGCCCTGTAACAATAGAGTTAAACCTTTGAAGTAAGGTATTAGAAATGTCATAAATTTTATGGTTACCTTTAATCTGAAACAGAGTTCAAAGATGACAGTTAAAACTATATGCTTTATTTATAACTGTCGCAGAGTAAATGTTGATTTTTTAAATGTTATTTGATACTGACATAAAAAAAATTAACTCAGACAATCCTTGCAGACTTCAGGGTGTTTCTTTTTATAGCACAATGTTTTGATTGTGTTTCCTTAGCAAAAGCAATTCAGCTCTTTACTACACACTCATTTCAAAAGGCCTGCCAATGTTCTGTAGCATGGGGCCAGCCATACTAATAGTTATATAATCTCTTATTAGTGAGATCATTGTTTCATGTTCACAAGTCACGGACTGAACACATACTTATTATCTAAACACAATACAGGGCAGTGCTGCTCTAGGCAATATCCACAACATCATACTACTACATGCAGTTTTTCTATTCTTTCCTTAAAATGCGACGTCTCTAAGCTATTAGTTAATGTTAACAATTTTCATCCATAGTTTGAACTTCTTAGTTTCTAAGAGCAGAATACATCTGGTTGCAGTTAACTGTTCTCCTCCTATAGGACACCAATATTATAATACAATAACCTACCCAATTTTTGTTTTACTAGCTTGAGGCTTTTCTCTTGTTCAGCAAGTTCCTGTTTTTTCTTTTGCATTTCTGGAGTGTTCAGTGACTGCAAACGTGAATCAAGGTCCTTATTCACATTATCAAGTTTAATCACTGCTGCACGGTATTGCTGAAGAAGATCTAATTGAGGAATAAAAAGATAAGTCATGAAACAATAAGCAAATGACCATTTTGATTTAGAATGCTACCAATACAACCCAGGCAATGCATAAATCCGCAAGAAAACATATCTTTCTAAAACACTACTTAAAAAAACATCCAAACTTGCAGTGGATTGGTGGTTGCTCTTAAAATGACTGTAAAAAAAAAATCATATCCAATATTATGACTGCTCTTTTCAAGTCCATATCTTAGATGACAGCGAAGTACCAGCAAGCTTTGAAAATGATGTGGGAAACTGGTATCACTGCACACATCTTGTTGCCTGTGTGCTCCAAGTGAAATTCTCTACCTCTGGTGACATTAAGTGCTTGTAGCATGTTGTGTTTTCAGTGCTGCAAAGCAGAAGCTTGTATAACTGACTTGAATTGTATTCCACCTTGTGGACCAAATGAACATTTACTGTGTTTCACTCTGTCCCACTGTGGAAATAGAATCAAGTAGACTCAGATAAACAAAGGTGTATTTTGTTGACAATCCTTTTTCCTCTTTAAACATATGAGACAAAAAAATTTTCCACATCCAGGCACTGAATAAATATGTCAAGTAATAAAGGAAGGGTTCAAGCACGTTAGCCCAGATTAATTCATTTTACTTTGAGGTATGAGGTATCTTGCACAAAGCTTAACTAAATACTAAATGACCTTAAATTTGCCATGTGGTGAAAGCTCTCACACAGAGAGCTGCTGCAGAGTGACAAAAGACACTGCAAACTCTTAGTACAGCTTATTTTACAAGTACCTTGCCAGTGTAATAACACATTAAGCAACTTTTATCCTATGAACATTGAAAAAGAGCATGTCAGAACTAACGCTAAGTGTAAAATTAAATTCAATTAAATTCAAAATAAGCCCCGTGTAATGAGATGCTGTCCTTTAAATGGAATTTTATTATGATTTTCCTCTAAGTGTCTAGTATCTATTTAAGTGAAATTAAAACATACCGTTTTCTCATATCATGATTGCTCCAGTACTAAATTATAGAAAATTCCAATTTAATTTGTATTGGGTAATAATTGAGTTCAACGATTGAAAAGATGATGATAGATAAAGTGTGCTTAACCCAGTGTATTTTAGTCTGTGACTGACATGCTTTACTGTGTTTCTCCCACATGTAATATATTTTCTACTAAAATTCCAAGAAAAGATCTTTTTAGTCCTTATTTTTTCTCCCTACTCAACTGGTCAGTGTTACGTAGTTTGCTCATGTATATGGCTCCTTTAATAGGTAGATATGTTCTCTCCTCACACTTCTCCATTGCACTGTCATGGATAAACTGTCAGGGATAAACTTCATGTCCTTTCTTTTTAAAATTAAGTATTTAAGAACAATCTTGTTCATAAGTAAGACTTTTCAGCATTTCACCCATCAGTCAGGTCAGTTGTTACATGTCAGAAACTGCATCTTCTAACTTAATTTCTAACCTTTATTTCAAAATGAAGAATCCAAGCACATAAAGAAATGGAAGTGATCCCACAAGAAACAGGGTAGCTAATGAGATATTCTCTCTTGAGGACATTGAGGAATTTTTCTACCACTGTTTCATACAGCTCACTTGCACATAAGAATTTCTAAATTGATAATGGTGTTTCCAGAGTAGAAAGACCTAAAACTTGTTTTTCAGTGATGCTGGAATTCAATCAGCTCAAGCTTCTCATGCTGGCTGTTTGAACGATTATTACTACTTATACTCCTTCTAAATAAGACTAAGAAAAAAGGGGATTATCTCATTATTATTTTTTATTTCAGGAAATGTAATAGCTATAAGCTTTTAAGAAAAGGCAAACTTAGAACACTGTACAGCTCCTACTTCTTAAAACAACTTCACACTAAATTGAAGTTTTCCTTTCTGTATTACGTCAAAGAACAAAAAACATAGATAAGCAACATAATTTTGCAAGTTTTGTATTTTTATGCCTTCATTAACCCACCTATCTGTGCAGAGAAAGTAGAGTAAAGTTTTGGCAATGGTGCTCCAAATACCATTCCTCTGAGTTTGTCCATTGGAGGAGCTTTATTCTGCAGGCCTCCAAATTTTCCATTGCTGCGAATCCTGTCTCCTTCCCTAGTCAGCAAGGTAGGGCAGTGTGTAATTTTTACAACCTGCACAGGTATAAAAATTGATCATAAATTGGTAACTCCATAGAAAATCTAAGTTTTCAGCAATGCTGTTGTCAACTTTTGTATTTTTCAACTGCAATGTAACTTTGTTTCCAAATGAAAATGTGTTTTATGAAATTGTATCATGACTTTGCTTTCAAGCATTAAAATGCATATATTTAAATTAAGCAGTATTGTCAATAATTACAAAGACCAATTTTTTGGTTTTGTGTTCTCACATTTTACCAGAACTCTGAAGGCAGAATTTAGATTTAGACCTGGAAAAAACTTATTATCAACATATACTAGGAAGTAGGGGCAATCAGTACAGTTCTACATTCTTATGCTCAATCACTATTTTGATTCTAGCAAACTCATAAGCTGAAAGGAAAAGTGCCCAGTGTCAGGAGATCCTCAGAGACTCTTGCCTACTAAAACATGTACCATTACACCTATATAAAAATGAGTCCAAAGATCTAGCAAGTTTCACATCAAGTTTTTAGTCAAATGGACCTGAAATTTCATCATGTGCCTTAGACTCCTGTGTTTTATTACACACAGAGTGACTAGGAAAGTACAGAAGAACTTGTGTTTAACACTAACAGCAAAACTGAAGATGCTTATTTATCTTTGGAAATATAGCCCCATGTGCCATGGCAACATTCACATAATGAAATTTGTTCAATGGAGGTAATTTTGTCAGTGCCAATAATAGAAATTTCATTCACTTTTAAGTGCTTCGAGGCCCACAGACAGGAAGCACACTAACAGCTAACACAGCATTAAACTTGGCAATTACTCTAAGTTTTTAATGTATTAAATATATAGCTCTGCAATATATCTGTATCATAAAATTTGAAGAAAAATTGAAACATACCTCTTTTCTGTAGTGGTTGGCAGCATCCAAGTTATCTATAATGATAGTATCACCCAAGAGCATACCAAACACTGAAAAATATAAATTTTTGAGCTACGAAATTTCTCCAGAGCAAAGTAACTTGAGTTTTGAAAAGTCAATTCTGAGACATCATTAGCACATCTTCTAAGCTAAGTGCAAGGGAAATAGCATGTAAATTGTTTTTGTTTCAACAAAATTCTCTTGAGGTTGAGATAGATATGCAATCCTCTGCTTTCATCAGAGAATTCATAAGGAAAAAAACTAGTATGTTTACCTGCCTTTTGGCATAACGGAATGTATTTTCCAATAAAATACTCTCTTGACATTTATCAAGACACCCATAATAAAATCCCTAGTTTCATTAAATTATATAAATGATAACTTTTTAAAAATCTTCCTCAAATGTTGAATTTTGTTCTCAGTTTCTTAATATGTTTCTTTATATTCAATGGTTTATCAAAGAAAAAAAACATTCACAGGCCAATGATCCAGCTGAGCTTAAGACTCTCCTGCCAATAGAAGTCTGTTCCATACAAAATCTAACAATGTAGTCATGCATGAGATATGTCGAGCAGTGTGGTTTTTCAATTCCCCCAACAGGCATGAAGAAGAATTTACAGTTAAAAGTCTGTCAATATCTGACTTTCTGAAAACACACAGGACTAAAAATTGGTCTTTATTAACAGTAGAGAGGAATACTTCAATAGTGGGAAGTCATGAAATAAAATGCAAAACTTACTGAAGTAACTACAGACTCCAACTCCCTATATAAAGGAGAAGATCTACTTAATTAAAAAAAAGTGTAAGAAAAGGTAGGAATTGCTACGTTGTTAGAAGGAGCAAGAGGATGATCATTTCCTAAACTGAAATCTACATAAAAATGGAAAGATTTCTTACAACTATTAAACTGCTTAAGCATAACATACACAGTCATGTACAGTTCAGTCTGCGTGTACTTAAATTACATGCATTACACATTTCTGAGAGGAACAGAACTGAAAACAAAGCCTAACAAAAGGGGTAACTTCTGCAATATGAGATTATAAAATTAATCTTGTGGTGGTCAGTTCCTGCTTTTAAGAGCCTGGGAATAAGATAATGCTGCAGGAATTTAAAAAAGAAAAAACCTGCCATACATCTAAGAAGAGAAAATGAAACTAAGACAACAAGCAGAAGAAAATGGTCATTGTTGAAATTTTCACAACTTTTGTTTAAAAAAAATTAATGCTAATGCCCTCTTATTTTTACCAACAGAAGACAGGAGGAATGTACACTGCTATTTGCAAACATATCAGTGAAGATACTTGAATGGATTATAATTTGTGATGTTTCTGTATTTCATTTTTTAAAAGAAAGAAAATATTAATGATTTCTTTATTATCATTTACCTGTTTGACAATGCTCTATGTTATCTGGAAATGTTAGCAGTTCTCTGGCAAATACAGGATTTCCAATAGGTCTGAAGAAGGTTCTTCCATTTCTCAAGTGAGGTAAAGGTCTGGTTAAAGAAAGGAGAGAGTGAGGGAGAAGAAAAGATGAAAGCAATTTGTCCTTATTCTAGTCAGGAATCTCCAACTGAATTGAATGCATCTTAACACTTCCACATTAGGTAAATGATCCCACCATCATCTGAAATTCCAGTTATATTAAAGATGTTTTAGTGAAACACTGATTTGTTATGAGCCACTATTTCCAACGAATTTATATGACTAATTTATGGACAAGTTTTAATGCACTTTATTATGAAAACTGAGAATCTGAAAATTATAAATACATTTATACAACAGATCATTTCTAAAGGGCATTCTTATTATATTAGCAGTCATTTGCATAAGTGAATTATTTTCAGGAGCAGAAATACTGTATTTTTTTATTTTTCAGGCAACTGAAATAGCAAAATGAATTTCAATTACTACACATGATTTTAGGAATGTATTCTAAAACTGTATTTTTGAAATAACATAATCTGATTAGAAGCACTACAATTATTTAAAATAAATTCCTGTTCTAGAAAACATGCAGATATGAACAAAAAAAATTGTCTTTTTTTTAACAGAAACACCTTATTAAACAAAGAACATCACACAGTAGTTAAAGATGTAAAGCTGAGATTTCAGGTAACATTTCAAGTGACATGACTATTGCTATAATAATGAACCCAGAAATTTTGTATTTCAAATCTTTAATTGAAGTCTAAAAGTCAAATTAGACAAGAAAAAAGAGTCAAAGAAGGGTGTAATACAAACACAGAACTTTCATTGTTTTTTCTCTACCTGCTCCAATCTGGAAGTGTCTTCTTGTAAATGGAATCAAGAGGTAACACTTGTTGTCGACCTTGAGTTTCATCGAAGATAGAACGAGCAGCTTCCGTGGTCAGTGTGACTACACAGTCCATGTCACTTGCCAGGTGCCAGGAGATCACTTTTGCTGCTTCGTTATCCTCGATTTGAGCTAAATGTGCAATCTGTACCACAGAAATTACAACAGTCAAACAACCAAGACCACGTCCTCTTTTCATAGTAATCACCATAATCCTGCAACTTGAGACAGACATTTAATTCCCCTGTTGATGGCTCTGTTAGAGGAGCTGGTCATTGGATAGTTTTTCATCACTATAGCTTTCTGGAACCAACAGCACTCATTAGAAGGCTCCCTGTGAAAAAACTCACCTTGCCTAGAATATTCTGGTTGCCTTTTGGATAGTTTGGGAGGGTACAAGTTCTCCTTGGCTGCTTCATTACTCCTTCTTGTTCCAACATCTTTTGTCTTAGAAGAGAATCCACATACTGAAGCTGAGAATGAAAAATTAAAATCAGCAAGCATGTACCATCGGACTGAGCAGCAGAAGTATTTATCTGTCATCAATTAACTTTCTAACAATAAACATTCAATAACCTGAAACAGACTTTTAATGTATGAGACCACTGCACACCATCTCAGAGAAGAGCAAAGGGAAAGCTCTCTGCAATTGTGACTAAACTGTTAATTACTCCTTTTTTTTTTCCTTTTTAAGGATTTCAAGGAGCATTTCACAAAGAACTATCAGTGTTTGATTAGAGATAAAAGTGAAGAATGTTTAAAACAGCAGGAAGAGATAATCACGAATGCACAAAAAGAAACCATTTCAGAAGGAGACTGTGTCCAGTCTTGAAAAATTTAGCCAGCAGGGGGAACTTCAGTACTGTGACTGCAATTTAATTCTCCTGATTTGTGATTAATGACTGTAAGTTGGTCTTATTTGATCTAAAGATAATTGTTTACATAGATGTTTTTTCCCCCCAAATGTTAGTAATTTGAAAGCCTATAAAAAGTTCCTTTAAAATATAATTGGATCTTTAAGGGAAATTAGCAATGGGGTACATTGCCCTGAATATTTCCAAACTTACTTTACATGAACTTTGGCGGTAACATATGCAATTCTCTGGTTCTCTGGAAAAAAGTGTTTTCCTTTGGCTTACTTATGCCAGAATACATCCAGTATACATTGACCAGCCTCCAAAAACCTATTGTAACATCTAGCAGTACCAGTAACACTGGTAACCTTAGCAGAAACATGACCAGCAGAAAAACAACACCAGGATATAAAAGAGAAGGCTTTTCTTAGTTCTTTAACAGTTTTTTTCAAGATCCTCACACTAACAGAACAAAACAAAAAAAATTCTTAAGTTTGACACTGATCCACAAATTTTCCTACGGTTTAAATTTTTACTGTTTTGGTAACAAGTGTGATTCAGCAATATTAGTATTGATACATTATTGATATCTATTTTAGAGATGTTAAAGGAGTTTAGTAAAAAGTAAGTCATACTATGTTCGTCTGTGGTAATTCAATTTGGTGCTTTTTCAGTTCATTCTTCAGGACAGCTTCTCTTGTTTCAGCTTCTTTAACCTGACCTGAAACAAAATTCAAAGAGAGCGAGGAAATGATAGAAAGCAATGGAACACTTACAGAATTTCTTACAACTTTTCAGAATCATGCCAGCTGCAACTGACCCTATCTACTTCTTAATTTCAGCACAGAATATCAGAATTTTTCCACAGAGATCTTGTAATTTTGTCCAGTTTCTAAACAATTTTAGCAGATGCCACGACTTAAGCTTCAATAAGCAAAGGGGCCTAGGCCTTATATCAGTTTGAGAATGTCAGCTGGTTTTAGTTTTCATGCTCAATTATCACTGTAACTGGTTCTCAAACAGGTGAAATGGCAAGACAGAAGAGTAGAGGAGTGGTGGCTGGTAGTACTTTCTTTTATCTGTTATATGGAACACCACTTTCTGGACACTATTTCCTCAGCTCTCCTATCTGAACTACCTTCAAAAACAAATTAGTAAACAGGTGAGTTGCTTTCTACCCTATATTCAAAACATGTTTATATTTGAAAATGTTACTTAAGCATAAAGTGTAATGCTGTCCTGTAACTTACTCTCTACAGATACGCATATATGAAACAAAAATTTTATGCCTTTCACACTGGAATTCAGGATTTTCCATTCATAATGGAAATATGCAGAATTAAAATTACAAGAAACAGCAGCACCTTCTATGCCAATCTCCTTTACTTACACTTGGTGATTACTTAAAATAAAAATTCAAAATGCAGTTATTAAAACAAACCTTTTAATCAACAGGCAGGATGATTCAAACCAAAAAAAAAAAGCAGAGAAAACATTTCCTTCATTTCTCCCATTCCCATAAACCAGTGCCCTCACACTACTTTGCAGTTTAACAGAACTTCATAAAGGATTACATTTGCTGGAGAACATAAACAATGACACAACACTTCTGAATAATGTACACAAGGTCAAACGTGAGGGGGAAAAGCAACATTTTGAAAACCTAAGACTTTTTTTCTTTAAGAGGATTACCTATAGCCCATTCTCCTCAAATTGTTTTTAGGCAACTGTTGAATTTCCAAATGTATGAGCACGCAAAGATGGGAGTAAAAGGCAGTCATGGATAAAAAGAACACCAACTTCAATGTTTCTTTTCTCCTTCTGATAATTCTGACATAAGACATCCTACCTCAACTCAAGACTCTTTAGAGGTAGGTACATGCAAGTAATTAGATGCTTCCCTGCAAGATATACACCCCTTCTGCTACCCTCTAATTACTGTCTCTCATGATTTCAATCTTGATTTTTCACCCCCTTTATTTCATCTCAAAATCATTGTAAGTTTAATGATTTAAGTTTAATTCACAGAAAAATTATTTACATATTTGATTGAACTTACATTTCATTTCAGCTATGAGCTGATTTGTAGTATCAAACATCTTTCTGTAAAGATCTATGGACTTAGATAATTGGTCTTTCTCCCTGGTCAGTGTTGCCATCAGCTGCTGCTTCTTGGAATCTAAGAAATAAGCACATACACTTTTAGAAGAAAATACAGTAACATACTTAATTGGTTTAGGCATTAGCAAAAATCTACTAAGCTATTACAAAATTCTGAAAACATATTATGGATCTAAAAATAGCTGATTTAAAGGAAAAGCAAGTATTTTAGAGTACTTGAAATATACCATTGTAAAACATAAATGAGAGACAATATGGTTCCAAAGGTTTTTTCAAGGCTGGCAGATGTGGCTCAAAGACAAGAATATATTCGGTGCTATCTCTTCCAGGGCTGTCTTCAGCCAGCACTAAATTCTATGAAAACAAACAAACAAACATAAGTTTATGTCCATGCTTGAGGTTACACACAAAACAAACATTCTTCAGACACTAAATCTTGTTAAGTTACATAATACATGATGTCTATGCAGTATTACTGCAGTTCTGAGATTTGGCTTAGAAATGCCTCTTATAACAATTAAACAAAAGTAAAATAAAAAGATACAGCTATTTTATTATTTAAGAATTAAGATTGTCATTTTACCTGTTTAAAAAGTCTTATTACTTTTGGCTATGTATTTTATTTCAGAGACACATGCTCAGAAAAAATATCCTTTGCACTGTCTCATAAGCAAGACATCCTCAGGTGTACTTCATTCAGTATGTGAAATGCAAACAGATCATTAAAAAGAAAGACCCAATGCCTAAACACAGAGAAGGATAAACAAACTATTCCCAGTGCTTAGTTAAAGTTACGGCTGTTACCATGGAAGTAGACAGCAGATCCCAAATGAATGAACAATATATGTCCAAACACTATCATAAACGTTTAACCTCTTATCAATTCCTTATTGAAAAAATATACTAAATCCTTTCCCTTTCTTTATAAACATAAGAAATATTATAAAACCATAAGGATGAACAAAAATAAAATTAGTAAAGGTAATATCTAAATGCACTGTTACTTTGGGAGAGGTATCATGCATAAAATGAATAATGCTTATAATAAAACTCATACTGTTTCCACCTTTAACATGTAGAAATTGCTACTCAACTGGCCAAATCAAGAGAGAAGTGGTTGCAGCCTAAAAGAAGAGATAGATATATAACCTTCAAAGGTAAGTCTTCATGGCTTTCTAAAAATATTGCAGCTATATATTTTATCAGGAGAAGTCTGTAAGTGGAAATATCTTTACCTTAGAAAATATACGCTAACAAAAATCTAAACATTTTTCTTCATTAAACAAGTGTAGTATTCCTGAATTTGTGACTAAGGGTAATAAACAAGTCAGATTATCACTTTCGTTATTCATGTTAATTACACACAACTGTCTTTATAAACAAGACAGAACAATTTCAAAATACTTGAAGAACACGAATATGTCCCTTCCCCTCCCCACTACAAGTCATATGAAAAGGACAGTGCCTCACAACTAATAAATCCTTTCCACATGGGTTTTGTGAGTACTATAAACCGGATGCCTGAAAACTGCCTGAAGAGGGGAAGAGATCCTGGGTTCACTGAAATGCAATTAGTTCCCATGGATGACTGGGAAACACAAGGTACTGCCAAAAGCAGTAGGATCTCTTTAGATCATAGTAATAAAAAGGAAGAAGCATGCAAGACGACCCCACCTCCCACCAAATCAGGAATTCCTAAACAGAAAAAAAACCCCAAAGGTGGGGGGAGGGCAAAATAAGCCACAAAAGCCCCTAAACACCACGAAACTCAGCACACTCCCCCTCTCCATTACACAGGTTAGCTTTGTCACAGATGGGAGACTGGAGAATTTAGGTCACAATTATGCAACAGCAGGTTACTACTGCATGGAGATAATCCAAAAAAATATTATTTCTGCATTAGCAAGGAGTCTTAGAAATTATCCAGTCATTTTATCTGAATTGTCAAAGGCTGTATATGGGGTTATTACCCATATAAAGGTGTTCAATTTACACCTTGTTACCACAGGTGTAAATGCAAGATTTGCTAAGTGTCTTGTTAGTCCAGTGGTTTTAGCTGATCCTTTAGCTGTACTTTTGCACCTTTTCTTAACCCCACCTGCTTGGGGAAAAATGTGCTCCCAAACCAGTTAATTTGTTACTCCTGAAACATAGCAGGGAACCAGAGAAACCCAAGAGTGTACCGGAAATCAATCAGTGTATTAATTTTATCTGATTTTCAGTCCCTGCATTTTATTTTACTAGCTTGTTTTTCATACATATTTTGTCAGTTTTCTGTACAGATTAGAGTAGACTAGAATTTTGCAGATTAATAACATTTGGCCATGGTAACTAGATGTTTCTGTCCTTGACTGTTACTGACAGAGAATAACTTATGCTGTGTCATTCGGTTTCACATATGTAGCTCCATAAAATGTACATTGACTTCAGTCAATGTAATGAATAAAATATATTATGAAGAAGTTTCTATATAGGATCTGTAGATTTTAGGATTCTACTCCGGACTTATGGTGGCAATTTCTAAGATGCATTTGGAGAATTTGTTTTGATTGCTATGCACTGTCTGTCTTCACTTAACACACACTGATGCTGGTCTGTCATAAAGCTGCCTCCAAAGAGTGTGTTAGAAAAGGCGGCTGAGAAAATGTCCTTAAGAAGTTAGATCCTCTTTTAGTACATCTTCTAACTGTTTGAAGACTTCTGTAGACATCAGACCTTTAAAATATGTGACAACCAAATGAAGTAGGGGTATAATTTTGCTCTGCCATTCTTATATATTTCAAGTTGAAAACAAAAATCAATATACAACTGTTTACCACAGGAATACTATTGACTGAAGTTCTGTGTAAGCTTTTAAGAGAGAGATTGTGACCATTTCACTCAGAAGAAACTCCAAATTCAGTTGGATTTTCTTTGTTGTGTTTTGAACAGTTCCTGGGTTTGTGCATAGGCACATTTTACATTATGTCTTTGTATCATATTTCATAGCAGCTGTGACAGATGAAACTTACAGGTTTAAAAAATTCAATCTGTATTTGTTGAAGAAAAAGTGACTGCAGTGATGCGACTACAATGTGCAGTACTTTCAGAGTATGCATGATGACAGAGATTCAAGCCAAAATAAAGAAGGCATTTTTAACAGCCAAGTGCATTAATGAGTGAAACAAACCACACAGAGAAATGGTAGTTTTATCTTCTTCAGATGAGGGTAGGACGCCTTTCTACAAAATATATATAGGTGCACTACTTAGACAAAACGTAAAGAAAGCCTGGCAAAATGTAATTATAAATATATGAAGAAGTCAGTCTAAATGATCTTAAGATATTACAGCCTGAGAGTATTACAAATAAAAATGTAAAATACTGGTAATATTAATGGTTTAACTACAAATTGGTTAAGTGTTATTCACATGTGAAATTCAGATGAAGAAATTATTTTTCCTGGATCTTCCTGAATGTCCTGGTCCCTAACTGAAAGTACCTGTACACTTCCCTCACTTGGCAAGGATAAACAGTTTAAAGAATATCCTTCCTTCAGGGAAAATCAGCAACCAAACAGAGAAGAAATAATTTATCTACTTATTTCTAAGGGAAAGCTACAATATAAACTAAATCTCCACAGAACATAGTGGAGTGTACGGTAACTTTAAAACTGAAGGAAAATAAACCTCATTATACACACTGTTCATGGAGCTGTGTATTTCAGACACTTACAATTACAGCTGATCCACTCTCCAATGGAAACTCTACTGTACTGACTTTCCCCTGGAATTGTGGGATCTCTATATCTTCTTCATTGGGGCTTTTAATTTTTGCTATTATTCTGCCAACTAGATTAAGTCCAGTGTGGTTGTTGTATTCATCCTGTAAGTAAAAAAGAAAGTAAAGTTAGTTTGGGACTGAACTAAATAATCCATTTCTGTACTGCCCATTTATATGGCAAGGTGCAGAGACAGCCTCTGTGAGGAGAGGCTGGACATGGCCAGCGCTTCAACTGATCAACTGCAGGGACAACTGAGCCCCTCAGCCAAAATGGTGTTACTTTATATTTAAGAATGGGCAAAAATGCACAGGCAGGTGAGAATGGGAAAAAAATGAGAAAACAGCAGAGGGTGAGAGAAGGAACAGCGAGAGGAGGTGCTCCAAGCATCACAGCAGAAATTCCCCTGCAGCTCACTAGGAAACTACACTGGAGCAGGTACTCCCTTTGTAGTCCACGAAGGACCATGGTGGAGCAGAGACTTACATGGAAGCCCATGGATGACCCTATGCTAAACCAGGTCAATAATTCCTGGACTGCAGCCTGTGGCAAGGGCTCACACTGGAGTAGTTTGTGAAGGACTGTGGCCCACGAAGGGACCATCACTGAACAGGGAAACTGTGAGGAAAAAGCTGAGGAGCTGTTAATGGGCTGACCATGACCCCCATTTCCCACCCCCTTGCACTGCTTGAGGAAGGGTACAGGGATCTGAAACAAAGCTGAGCCTAGGGAAGGATGGGGAAGAAGGTGTTGCTCTAGTGTTTTGGGTTTTGTTTCTTATTACACAAATCTTTTTTAAACTGGTGATTAAATTAAATTACTTTCCACAAACTGAGTCTGCTTTGCTATTGTGGTAGCTGGTAAGTAGTTTCCTTTTGTCGCTGTGAACACTCAAAGTTCAAGAAATCTTATTTTTTGTAATACAGGATTTCTAAGAGAAACTGCCCCTGGAAAGAAAAATGGAGAGAAACGTCTGCTGTATATCTATGTGTTTTCCTCTTTTCTCAAGACAATTTTTTCATGTGGCAACAAGACACGGATTTCAGTTGAGAAACCTGACAGCAAGGACCAAACATTTCAGTTTTGGTCATCCATATGTAAATGAAACAAGATGGACCTGTCATAAGCTGAAAAATCACTGATTAACATCTGTTTTTTATTAAGTCAACCTGCAAAGAAACAGTAGCAATGCCTTACAGCAAAATTCAACATAGTTTTAGCAGTCTTCTCTATTTCCCTAATTATGATTTTGTATGGAAGAATAGTTACCATTAAATGGAGATATAAATCCTTGACCAGTGTACGGCTGGTAAGAGCTCGAACATTGGAAACTGCTGGAGTAGCTGGTAAAGAATCAGGTAACAAGCGTACCGGGTCATTAGGTACAACTTCAACTATAATCTAGCAGAAAAAGAAGGAAGAAAAAAATAAAATAAACACCAATATAATTAACTGCAAATCACCTGCAACACTTGGGTTGCTCAAAAAACACTGAAACAAATGTATGTGAAATTTATGGACAGACCTGAAATAAATTAGCACAACCATTAGGCAGTTCTGCTAGGTTGCAAATTATGCACCTCTTATACCATCAAATTGTTGGTTATAGAAGTTAATGAAAACATATTTTGATAACCAACAGTTTGAAATCAGTAACTATCAAAAATAAAAACATAATTTTTTTCAAAACTCGTGAGTGGAAGTATTTGCATTCTGAACCTACAAAGTATTGTAACACTTCACCCAGATGATTCTGTATTATGTGTTCTTGGCTACCTGCAATTAATTAGAGATTCAAACCTGTTCACTGTTGAGCATATTTGTCTTATCCATTGCAAAGGTAAACTGGATAATATAAGTGCCCTCTCTCTCCGGAACCACTTTATCCCTAAAAAATAAAACCCAAGCAAACATGAATGAATATTGAAGTCACAAGTATGTAACTACTTAAGCAATTCAAACCCTGAGTAATCCTCCAAACTTAGTTAGAAAGCCCTACTAAGGCATAATACTCTTCCTTAGCAAGAAGGCTATCAAAGTTCCTCAAGAATTAGAATAAGGCTTTTGGAAACTTGAATGAGGAAAGTCTCCTCCAAGAGTTTGTCTCTTCTAGATGAGAGGAAGTTTGTCATGGCCCTATTGTACTGAAATCTGCAAGTCTACATCATTTCCTTTCCTATTCAGGATTTTCATAAAGCTACCAGAACAAAACATAAACATGTCTAGATCTGGAACAACAACCACATCTCTCTAAATTTAATAGAATTTTCATAAAATCAGAGTAGCTAATTCCTTCCTTAGTCAGATTGTACTAAGCTGGGTAACTTGGACCACTGATCAAGGTAGAGTATAGTGAGAGAGAAAAAAAGAGTTTTCATTCTACCTTACAGCATTCTGTAGTGCAGACTACTGGCAAAGAACCCCTACCATCAAAACACAAAGAAAAGCCCAGGCACCTGAGGTTCTGCTGCTATAATTTCACCCAGCAGGGAAGGCCACATGGCATTCAGAGGACCTTGGCAGTGTTTAGCAAGGGACAGCAGTGACTTACAAATGCTCACAAACTTTGGAGGAGATGCAAACAGCCAAGATTGAGGTATTTCTCCAAGGATGACATGTGGCAGCCTTGAATTGATTAACGAAATTCTTGTTTTCAACATACAGCATTTTAACTGTTTTGTCAACATTAAGCAATTTATTTCTTCTGATTTTGTTTGCAAAGGAGCAATATGCAAGATTCCCTGGAATGCTTAACTTGGAAAAAATGAAATCCCAAAGCTTTAATAATTCTAGAACAGGCCATGACTTTTCCTTTTTTAGATTTCACATACAGAAGTAACAATTCTTTTCTGCATTTTACTTAGCTTAAGACTGACAGCAGCATCTGCCTTGTCAGGAGACATTAAAACACTAATTAGTAAATAATCAGCTAAGGATCTCATGGCTGGATAGACATAGGCTTTAGAAAAAGAAGAAATGACACAACTGCTCTGGAAGTTAAGACTGCATAACAGCATCCGTGTTACTGACTGGTAATAAATAGATGAAAACCATCTGAGAGTGTGCCATGAACAGGAAAACTTGAGAGAAACTCATTTGGTAGACAATGATGCCACAGACACTGGCAGCAGCAAGTAAAACATACTTTTCTACAAGGACTACTAATGGGCAGTGTCTACTCTCCTTTCAAATTTTTCAATAAGGTTGGGAGTTTTAATTCTGGACATTTGTGGACAATTAGTAAACTACAGGTACCTATGTCAAGAAAAGCCTATTTCCAGGAGGCAAAAGCTTGAATCCACAGCCACTACCATAAGTATTTAGCTAATTCTATAGACTATCTACTAGAAATAGATGTAGAAAGAATGTGGCAGTCAGGCACCAGTTTATGATGAGCTCTAGTTCTGCCACGGTTCATCTAAGACACAATTTCTGAATAAATAGCCCAAGGAATGATTACTAAACAGGATCAAGGTCACAGCTCAGGATTGATGCACAGCTAGAGAAGGTAGCAAAAGGAGAGTTAGGTCTGCTTTGTCTAGCCTGCAACTCTACAGTAGTTGAAGCAATATTGAAAAGAATTAAAGAATGTTACCATATAAGTTATAAGCTGATGATGTAGTTCCCTCATTGCTAGCACTTCTCAAAACGTATTCCAATACATTATCTTCTACTCTTTTCTTTTCTACTCTCAGATTATACAAATGTTGAAAGTATTTACGAAAGAATTCAATCTTCCTCTTAATGCATCTTGCTAGTATCTTTCACCTTTTCTATATCATACTAATTCTGTGATGGACTGTTATTACCAAAACATAAAAACTCTTCTATTTCAAACTATGTATTTTGTATAGTAAGTTCCATGAGTAATTATAGAATAAAAGCTATTATACCTGAAGTAGAAGAAGCTGTCTTCCTTGTCATCTTTCACTTTACTACAGCTGAACGTTGTAACCTGTAAAGAAAGATGCAAAAAATTTAATTCAATATACTGAAAGTACTTAACTTGTAATATGCTACCAAGACTTAATGACTTGCAGTACTGACACCCCACAGTAAGTCAATGAGTGCCTGTATTTTAGACACTAATTTCATGTTCTTAATTCTCACAGTCTCTTCTTTGCAAAATTCAACGTGGCTACTTCTAATAATCTCCCTGCTGTGAGATAGCTTCTGCAGACCAACAACATTTTTGTCATTACTGTAGTATTGATGCTTGACCAGTCTGACAACTTGTAACAAGACAGACACTGATAAACATATAGGGTTGATCTGCAATATTTGTTACATAAAATCTAGAACAGGATGCGGAACTAAATCAAATGAAAGACAGCTTCTACTTTAAATCTGTTTGTCCTACGCTGGCATTTTCATACCCATTTTGATGACTTACATCAATTGGTGTCCTAACCCGGCTGCTCTGTGCTTCCCACATTTTCATAGAAATCCGTGCTGGATTAATATTTTTAATAATGGTGTCATCTTCAGAAAGAACACTAACCATAAAATCTGTAGAATGAAAAACATGTTTGGAAGATTATTTTTATTCAGAATTAAGCTGCTCAAACTTAATTTCTGTGTCTCCCTCATGTTTAAGAGAAAAAAACCTTACAGAACAAGCATTTCAAAAAGAGCCAAAATTTCAAACCAGATATGAAAACCCAACCACCTACTTTATCCAATGGCAGCTTTAAAAAAAAAATCCTAGAATTTCAAATCTGCCTTTCTCAAATTATCATTCTTATCAAAACACCATGCCAGGCTGCTTCATGCTCTCAGGAATGAGTACCATTAGCTAGTTTAGTAGGTGACTGCTTCCTTTGAGGACAGGAAATCCAAATCCTCCTCTTCCTTCAAAAATGCTTCAGCCATTGAACTATTGGATAGAAAGGCAGAGAAACCATAAAAAGACTGTACCAAAGTCATGACCATTTTCCCAAGGGATCAGATTATGAATCTGAAGCTGAGTTTGGCTACTTCTTATAGGTTAGGATCAGACAGTTGTATCCGTTAGAAATACGCTATAGGAAGACATTTCACTCTGTTGACTGGTTCTGCAGACAAAATACCTGCCATTTTATATCCCAATATGAAAAATTTCACGTTTCCTGAATATCCCATAGAAAGTGCAGTAATCTGAAGGAAATGGAATCCAAACTAGAACAAAGCTACTCTTCTTCTAGTTCAAAATGTGAACAAAGCACATGGATTTAATGCATGTAAATGAACTTGCACTGCTCATGCAGGACTGCATTTTGCGCTTTAAGGAAGGACTATGCTTTGATGTGCATGAAAAATCCAGGCATGACTCTCTCCAAGATTACAGTGCCTGCCCTCAGGTATACCTGAGATCACCAGTATATCAAATAATTACAATATTAAAGTATTTTATTTATTTTATCATATGAGGCTGTTAATACAGAATTTATTACTTAATTTTATTTAAAAATTTAATGTAATATATACTGTATATATTATACTGTCCTGAAGAAGCTGTTTAATTCTCTTCTTAACTCAAAACCTGGTTGATTTACACTACATTAGAAAAAGGTCTGTTTGGTAGGAGGTTGGAGGTAGATGATCTTTACATGTCCCTTCCAACTCAAACTACTCTGTCATTCTATGATTCCTCTAGGGAAAACCAAAATACCTTCTGAATTTAATCAAGGTCATAACACTGTATGGAGTATTTAAAAAACAAAAACCTCTTGCCATAATAATGTTTGCCGATCAAGTTATGACAGTCAAGAAACAAACTCTTTTTGTGAGAGAATACAGCAGGAAAAAAGAGTATTTTGTGTTGTGCTCCTGCTGATTATTTTTTGGTTTGTCTTGGCTCACAGTTGGCCTAGAATTTCACAGCTACTTCCTTTGTTACTATTCCACAGGAAGAGATGAGGGGAAACATACATGAACTAGATCAGATCATATTTTAGTAAGACAGAAAAGGGATTCTGTTGTTTTACCATTTATAGATGGATAAAAGGAGCGATTTGGAACAAATAAATAAGAGGCCTTTTGAAATGCTTTCCAAAGATAACCTACATAGCTCTTCTGTCCAAGTGTTACATCTCAGACAAAGCTGTTACAAAGAACTGAGAAAAAAGACCAGAAAAAGCAAAAAAATACAGTAGACCAATCACCAAAATAGTTTTTCACAGGTTTTCAAAGCTCTTCAGTGATCTGTTTCCACCAAAGATCAAGGTACTTACCAGGGAAGGTACTTCCTGCTGGAAAAGAAGGACTTTTGTCATATTTAACGTTCAAGCAGACAGGTTTCTCAGGATCAGGCAGAACATTTATTTTGATTACAAGACAATCTAATACAGTCTTGTTGTATGATGCTTTAACCTGTAAAATATGCTCTCCCCTGCAATATACAGAAATATGGATATAAAATCTCTTCTGAAAAGACAATTTTCAACAAGCTTCAAGTCTGAATAATGTACATGAAAGCATGCTAAACAATAGTTAGTGATGTAGTAGTAAAGAGAAGAAAAAATGGAACTGTTAACGCAATGCTAGACAAGTGAAGTCACGAGTTTAAGCTATTCTTAAGATATTAAATTTGTCTTAATATTTCATTATTTTGATCATGTTTCATTGCCTTCAGTTGCTAGTGTCTTAGCAACCACAGCTTCAGGTAGCAGAAGACTAAAAGCAGAAAGCAATGAAAATGGTGAGGAGTATTCTGCTTTGATAAGTTTCCAAAGAGTGGATCTGAGTACCATTCACACCTAGCAAAGTACACTGAAAGTATATAATGTCTTCAATGCTATCAAATAACTAATGTTCTTTTCTGTATTAAAAACTGAAAATTAAGGGTTTTTTTGAAATCTAAGTTTTCAAACATTTAACTGCATAGAGGCTGTATTTCCCAGCCAGTTTTGATAATGCTGTAAACAGTATGATGTCACACCTGTTCCTAACCTCCAGTAGTAAAATGATAACTAATATCCATCATCCTTCTACCAAGTCACAGGCATTATAAACACACTGAACACCATCAACAGCATTTAAAACAATTTTCTTCCAAATGCAAGAGTATTATGGGTCAAATCCTCCATATTTGAATGCAAAGAACAAGCACCTTTTTCTAGTTTCAAAATAACCTAAAGCCAACCCTGTCTTGCTCAGAAAACTCAGGGATACAGGGAGTGGGTTGCAGGACTGAGTATGAGGAAGATACAGAAATTATGAATTTGAAAAGCCATACAGGACATAAGTGTGTAAGGGAAGCTATACATGAAGTGAGCATGAAGAAGCAAAATATGAAGAAGCGGGAGCCACGGGACAAACACGTGCTGGAAATGAGACTTCAGCAGTTCAGTTGCAAATAAGAAAAATGAAATATATCTATTTAAAATTCCTTTGGACACTCTACCTAATCCTTTAAAACAATGTCTAGCATGCAAAGAAAGTGGGATTTAAACCCTCTTAGAATGAGTTCCTATTTTAAAAGCATAGTGGCTGGAACTGGCCACCTAAAGACTGTACATTTCAAAACTTTAAAGTGGTTTATAATAGCACTTGCATTTAGTGCAGGTTGACAGTAATAAGATGAGGTTTACTATTCCCAGAAAAAAAACAGGTTTCAGAAAATTACAGCAGCAGCTTCTCAGTGGATCAAAAGAAGCAGCTACTGAATTTATTTAGTTAAGCACTTAATTTTTTAGAACTTACGATCCAGCCATCCACCTGCATATGAATAAAAAATGTCTGATCTTAGCTTTAGATTAATACTTGGTAGTCCTTTTGGAAATCCATCTGGTTTTCACTACTTACCGAGGTGCGTGAATACTAAAAACTCCCAGGTTAGCCCTACCAGTGTCATCTGTTTTATGCTGCTGGTTTGAAGGAACAAGCTGCCAAAAAAAAAAATTCTTTCAGTGATACAGAAATGGTATCAAGCTTTAGGATAAAATGTGTATCTCATTTGCCTGCATAGTGTCTGTTGGCTTCAGCTAAATTTTTGCACTGTAAGTTAGGGAAAGATATACTGTTATGAAGACAATATTAAGAAAGAGGTTTCAAATTCTCTGTCAGTTTTTAAAAGCAATCACTTCATCTGAACTAGGATATTTTTCATTAATACATTCAAATATCTTATAAATGTTATTTTTTAAATTGCCACTGATGCTATCATATCATCCATAGGAGATGTTAATTGGAGTATATTTTCAGATCCAAAAACCTTCTACAAACTATTTAGTGCCTGTTACAGTGTTCCTCCAGTTCTCATTTAGTTTTGATTCTCTAAGATAAAGGAGTACAGGAAATGCATGGATTAGTATCAGGCTTTGGAGACTTAGAGAGTGGAATGTGAAATCCAGAGAACATCTTATTTGAGAATTTCAGTTCCCAAAATCTTCTCACTGCTTTTGGGAGACCGTGAATACAACCTATTGGAAATGCCAAGGCAGAGCATGTTGTAACGAACTTTATAACAATGATCCACCTTGGCTTTCAGAACAATTTCTCATGGACACATCCCTCCAAGATAAAGAACATGTGGACTCTAAGACATGCTGCTGATGCTTCCTGGAAGAAGGCATAAAATCTGAAAAGACACAGCATGCTACCACAACATCTCATTGACCAGGCAGCACAACCACACAGTGCTACTGCCAAAATTGTGCCTTCTCTCAAGAACAACATAACTAGAACTCACAGTGAGCTTCAGCTGACACCATAAAGGCAGTAGTTGGGGCAAAGAAAAAAATACCCAAACTGTGAGGCAGGCTGCTATGGCAAGAGAGTAAAAAAACAAGACAGAAGGAAAATGTTCAAGATATCAAGAAATCTACTTCAAAATATACAATTAAAAAAAAGTAATAATAGTGTAGTTAAATTGGGCAAAAGCTAAGGTTATGGCACAGCTCTGGAGGAGTGAGCAAAAGAAGGTTCTTGGCTGTTGTGTATTCTGAGAACACTGAGGAACACAAATGCACGGCAAGCAGGAACAAAAAAGGAACGGGTCCAGCCCCGAATGGAAAGAATGTTTTGTCCAGAGATGATGAATATATGCTGCGCTCATAATATATATATTCAATATAAGTCTCTGTACTGACAGTTAGGAATGTTTGACAGCTTGACTTTCCTTTCTTTGTTCAAAAACAGGAATAAAAATTTTAATGAATGGAGCGTTCTGTCAAAGTCATTCCTTTCTACAGACTGAAGTGAAAGCCATCTGATACTCATACCTCACTTATGGAATGGACAGTAGCCACTTAAATTTGGGCTAGATTTGCATCCTCATTGTTTTAATTTCATTTATCCTACCAATGCTTTTCACAGGATAACCAAATAGGGCCCAAACCTGCTGACCAGCTTTACATACAGACCAGTAGGTCGTAAATTCAGGAATCAAAATCAAAGAACCACCAGATAAAAATTGTTTGGTTGCTAGTTGAGACTATAATTGTCATTACTATCGTTCAGTAAATTACCTCTGATAACATGGGGGATGTGGTGATGTGATGTGCATGCAAAATTTGGTAAAAGGTTCTGTAGGAGATCTGGAATGTATTGGAATTATACTCAGACACTGTCCTGTAGGAATTCTGTTATATTTGTGGTTGTTGTCCTGGAACCTGTTGATGTAATTTGTTGCCACTATTCTTATATTAAATTAATTATTCTTTTGTGCTCTTACAATATTTTATTAATATTTCCAAAAATGTCCTGAAAATTAAGATACCGTAGACATGACAACAAAACTTGTGTTAAGCAAAGTTCACATAATAAGGCCAATGCTTACCTTTAAGTTGTTACCCTTTGTAAGGTTGATTTTGACATTAGGTTCAGGAGTTGGATTTCCCCACTGATCACACAACTGAACAATAAGGGGCCTCTGCAATTCTCTACCATTAATCACTGCAACAGGCTGGAAGAGATACAAATGCATGGTATTATTCAATTCTACGTATCTTTGACATTTCATGGCAGTTCAGGAATCCCCAGAGCAACACCTTTTCTATACTATTTGTCTCCCAGAACAGCTCGACCGTAATTGAACAGTATGCAGGAATGTATTCTAGAGTTTGTTCTTATTCTCTTGTTAGAATAAAATGCACTACTTGAATTAAATGGCATGGGTTACTCATGTTGATGCGACTAAAAGAAAGGACATGATTCTGAAGGGCCTTGTTCCTGCTGTAGGAAGAGCTATGGCCTAAACCTTTTATTTTCTGATATACTTAAGCAGCTTCCTAGAGAGCAAAAATAGTTATGCAACTCCCTGAATCTTTTGTGTCATTTTCTTCAGTAACTTCCATCTTCATTTTCCCAAAACACCAATCTTGATTCCTGTCATGTCAGAGATACAATTTTCTGTTTTTTGCTTTCAATTTTCTATTTCTGGTTTCTGTAGCAAGTTACGCACTATTTGAATAGCCAAAGTAAACACCGAAGAATACTTTTAAAAACCCAAGGCAAACAGATGTACAGCACTAAAAATCTCCAGCCATTTCCAATAAGTCCTGTACTCCATTCTCTAAGTTCTCTTTACTTTTTGACAGTAAACACTTGTAAACTGAAGGAAATTTGGGACTGCCACCTAACATCCTGAACATCAAAAAAAGCCCTGTAGGAGATGGAGAGATGATCCAACCATTACTCCCACTAAGGACTGTATCTTTGGAAAACAGCAGTGAAAGATGGGTGCCAGGATCCAGCCCATGGTAGAATTATTGCACCCAAGAAAAATTACACTATCTATCTGTAGAAAGCCAAATGTGGCAGAATAAAGTTTACAATTTTTAAGGTTGTAAACATATGCATATGAGCTAGATTACTCCAAAAGAAGTTTACTTCTTTTAAAAGCCTAAGGTAGTTAGGTGTTGCATGAAGAATGGAATTAAAATACCTGACTAGAGACCATACTGCTTTTTTTCAAACTGAAATTGTTCAACTTACCTTTTCTAATTCTGGCCAATCCACAAACTGCAATTTAGCTGGGGATCCTGCTACTAAATTCACTCTGATAAAATCAGAAAATTCACGCCAAGCAAAGCACAATTCTTTGCTTCCGAGTAAACAAGGTTTATATCGAATACCTTTTACTTTCATTGTTTGAGTACTTTCCTATTGAGAAACAAAGAGAAGATTTTATCAAGAACAAATAAAGCAAAGTAAAATTTATTAGTATTTTTTCAATGTAACATTTATGCTATAAATACAACTTGATGTTCTTACTGTGAAGACAGTGGACCGGTGGACTAAAAATTAAACTATAAGTTTTATTTTATTCCTTCTGTTAAATTTAAATGAACTTAGTGAGTAAGAAGTGACCCATTTCAAACTCAAGAATTTCTCAGAAACCTGTTTTTCAGGTTATATCCAGCATATTTTAAAATGCATAGATAGTAGTCCTTTCTACATGGTTCTTCAAAAGATCTTAAAATCAACTGTACCAACATAAAAAACCACAGAAGACTAAAAGCAAGATAGAAAAAAAATATAGAACAATGAACTAGAAACAAAGCAAACCTGACTCAAGCACGAAGTGAACCAGCCTCCACATTGTATAGCTGCAGCAGTGACAAGGTTTTTAACAGATGCAGCCATGCTCCTTAGAACAGGATCATACAATTTTAATGCTTTAAGCAACCAACTAGTGTGTAATTTGACTACTTTTCCACAATTTTGGTTCAATTCTGTGTAACAGAATTAAGACAATTACCACACAAATGCCACGAAGAAATAAATTATATGACATCTTATAAATACCTGCCAAGTTACTTTTAAATTTGATTTATCAAGTCCAGGCCCAGAAACTCCTAGGGAACTGACACATGCAGATGTCATGGTCTGAATCTGATTTCCAAACTGATCTGTAATCATTACATCTGTTAAAAAAGATGATAACGATTAAAACAATTATTAGGATGATTACCTCATCAGCTGCTTTAATGAAACATTATACAACATATGGAATATAAATGTAAACAACATAGACACAATATAGAGAAAATTTAAATAACTATCACTAAATCACAGACAGGCTGAGGTTGGACGGTATTTCTGGATGTCACCTGGCTCAACCCCCCTGCTCGAGTACGGCGACCTTGAGCCAGTTGCAGACTGGCAGCTTCTGAGTATCTCCAAGGAGGGAGACTCCACAAACTCTGGGCAATCTGTGTCAGCACTCAGTCACCCTCACAGTGCAAAAGTGTTTCCTGATGTTCAGAGGGCACATCCCGTGTTTCACTTGGTGCCCACTGCCTCTATTTACTGTCTCTGAACACACCTAGAAAAAGCCTGGCTCCAAATTCTTTACACTCTCTTCAAGTTTTTTATATACATTGATAAGAACTCCTAGTCTCATGGGTATAAACCAAATGTATCTATATAGTTATATCCCATATTTGTACTTCCCACTTTTTTGAATAAGAAGTTTATTTCTTACCAAAAAGTTAAAGGAAAAAAAAATCTTAAAATTGAAAGCTGTTTTTCAACCTCTTAGTTTGTTCTATGTGCTTTCTTCATTCACATACAAGCTTTTAATGCCCCAAAATACTACAAGGATTTTTAATATCTCACTATGTCATACTGCATAAAGAAACAAATGGAGAATGAGAAGACTGATCTCTAACATGTCTTCCTCTTCGTTAACCATAAAAAGTGTCATTTTGAAGTCCATGATGTAGCAATAGTCTGAATGCTATTATAGCCTTTCAGATTTCAAAATACATGAACTAAACAAAAATTTATGAACAATTTCAACTAGGCGTGATGAATGTCCTGATGTACAAAGTAAGAGGCAAATTTTATCAGAGAGTAACTCCAGAATTGTAAAATGGCAATTTGGAAGTCTGATCATCTTTCTGTCAATGAGAATGTAAACCTGTTTTTTATATTAAAGTTGTTGAAGATAATTTACTCTTGATGACATCTGTATATATAACAGCTTTAACAAACTGCCAAGAAAAAGAAATGTATCCTAGAAGAAAATGAAGAATATGCAAACACTCACCAATTTCACTCTGCAGCTCTTCACCCATCTGCAGTGTGTTTGAGCCTTTCAGTTTACATTTAATGTGTTTGGGTTCATCAGGAAGTGGTCTGAGCAAATGAAAATCGACTTATTTCTCTCATCACGGTAAATATAATAGCAGGCATGATAAATATCTTAAAGAATCTTAATGCTTGGTCATGTACTGTATTTTATTTTCCTACTACAGGCCTGTGAAATGACTAATTGCTGCAAATTTACCCCGGCTTCAGAGTGCTGTGAATTAACTAGTTAATTTTAACCTATTAAAATCACATGAAATTACACTAAAGTAACTTACAATCAGATTCCTCTTAATAAACTTTATAAGATACAAGTCTTAAACTCACTAAGAGTGATAAACAGGTGATTTTAAACTTCAATTTACAGCCTGTCAGTTTTGACTGAGAAACCAGATGAGAACTAACTTTGCAATGATACTTCTTTCTCCTCAGTAACCAGTCACCTAACTCTTCAGTAGAACTAGTTATTCTGTGAGCTAATGTTTACTGTAAGTTTACAAAAACATCAATAATCTTCAGAGTACGTATACTTACACAAGTGATTACAGGGCTGGATGCAAGCATATCACAATGGAGTCTTTCACACAGGTAATGTTCTCAGACATAATAAATTTACACAAACCCTCCCCACTTCCCAAGCTTATTTTCTCCTGTTAATTTGCCAACCACTTTCATCATTTCAGCTTCTGTAGAAAGACCTTTGTTTTACCTCAAAGTAACAGGAGCTACAATGCTATGCCAGTAACGTGATTAATAAAGAAATCTATCAAATGAACAAACCTGACTGTGAACGCACTCTCCAAAGACACATGCTCATCAAGGTAAGTAATCAGACAGTAACGTACATCTTTTACTGAAGTTGGTACTTTTACATCAGGTAATAATCCCTGCATCAACAGCTCTCTGTCAATTTTAGGTGTCCAGTTAACCTAAAATTAAAATTTTATAAATTAATCAAAAGCTAAATTATAAATTACTTATCTTGTAGCTATTCTAAATATGCTGATATAACATACAAGCAATGGAAAGCCTGGATATTTTCCAGCAGTAACCCATGCTATCTGCTGAAATACAGTGAATTACTTGAAAAAAAATCCAGGAAGACCAAAACATACATTAGGTTTTCCTCACTGAACTTGAGTTAGGAAAGATACAAGTGGGATATATTTGGTGAATCTCTGTGTTTGTCTTAGGCTCCGCACAGACAGGGGATAAGATAGGCAAGCAAGCCTTCATGGAGAACATGGCTAAAAGTTCCTGAATGTTGGGAAGGCCCCGAATCTGAGGAACCATAACTATGTCTTCATTATTTTATGCATTTAGGAGAAGCACTGGAAATACTAACCTGCCTTTCATAATATTACCCTGAAGTATTACTTAACATTTAATTAATAAAAATTTTTTAAAAAAATAATTAAGAGGAGAGTTAAGTTTCCATGTTTATTAATACAGTTCTGAGGAATATTATTTTGTAGTCTGACATTTATGGATTTAAAGGGTATCAGCTTCGTGTCTTTCCCCCCATATTATACTACTGTTTACTCAAAAGTACTTACCTTGACTTTTTCTGCAGCAGCTGCAGTTATGGGTATTTCCCTTTCTGCTTCATCATACATCTGAAATACAAGTTTGTTCATGACTTGGCCAGCAACACAACTGATTTCATCCTGATGTTTAATCTGAAGAGCTTTTTGTCCATTCATACTTAAGACCTGTAGTCTTGCAACATGACTGCTAGGAAGAAGTTTTATAATCTTTTCCACTGGTGGCACATCTTTGCTATTCTATTCATGGGTGAAAAAAAAAAGGAGACATATAATTAAGATACTGAATTTAGATATGCATACACATAACACCATAATAACCTATGGCTCTACTCAGGGTTACCAGGTATGACCTGGTGTCCAAACATGAAATCAGTTTGACTTGTCAAAAGTAAATCAAAGAGATATGCCAATATACTTATAACTTTTAACAGATACTAGAATTGATGCTAGTTGTTTAGACTTTTTTCCATTCCACAAGTAGTAGGTCATAACATTTACAAAATACTTTTTAAGCATAATCCTAAGTATCCTTTCATATAATTCATCTTGCCATGTCAGTATTTCTTCACACATTTTTCCAGGGTAAAACACACATGGGTCTTCTCTTCTCCAGCAGTGTGACTCTCCTGACTACCAGGGAACTGGAATGTTCATCAGCATTTAAAAAATTCATACTTCATGAGCTTTGAAACGGAAATGCTACAAAAAACTATTAATTGCCACACCTATTCTTACACTAAATGTTTATGACGTGAGGGCAATCAAATCCAGGACATTAAAAAGGGGAAGAAAAATCCCAGAAAACATGCATATTTCTGAAACATCGTACGGATTTAACAGAGTAAGAAGTGAAGAAAAAAAATGGAAAAAACTCCTAGCTTTTAATGATTTTCTAGTGATAAAAAAAGCATAGCCACCTGATTATGAGGTTTATGATACCTAAACCAGTAACTCTGGGGGAGCTAAGATTATTCATAAAAAATGCTAGCAACACAGTACAATAAACTTTTCCATCTTTTGTTAATCCAAGCATTCCAAACAGTACTTACAAGTACTTCAAACCTTGCTTTCAGTATATGGTCTTTCTTGATATTCTGTACATGTATAGCTGGACCAGTTAAAATGTTTGTTCCTCCATTACTACAATCCACAGAATACACAGGAAGGTCTGAAGCACCTAAAAACTATTTAACATGTAACATTAAAAATCAAGTTTCTCTTACAGAAGTACCATGATCATTTCAGAAATTATTTGCACAAGTCTAAACACATATATAATTATATACAGAAAAAAATTAATGTATTTCAGTTTTCCAACAACTGTAAGACCAACATCTGTATTTTTCTGCAGACGATAAGGGATGTGTGGGAGAAAGGAGGAGTAAGTTATAGAGACAAAATATACTATCTAGTCACTTGCTTTAATAACACACAATAATTAGACTCCTCTGCCATTATGTAATAAATTGAATTAACTTGTGAAGTAAACTTCCTTTTTATCAATTTACTAAACATCACATATTAAAGGAATTTAAACATCAGGTTCAACACATCATCATATCACTGCAGACCCAGCCTACGGGAAGAGCATGTACATAGATAAAGTGCAAATAGCATGCAGACTATTTTGCAGTGGGAAAACATTTTTATGTATCCTTGCTGGATTTGACTAGAATGGGGAAAGTCACTTTCTTGAGTCAGAAAAAGAGGGCCAAAAGGGGAAGTTTTTTTACTTCCTAATGTCAAAACAAAATACACATTCCCTTCTGAGCTTATATTAGTTTTTATAATAGTCTTATCTAATATTACTTTTAGGCACTAGACTTGAATGTTCACCTTAAAAAACGCCAGAAGTAACCTTTCTGAAGTTATTTTTCTGAATAAATTTTAGCACTGCATATAATTAATATGGCCTAAAATACCTTAAAATTGAACCTGTATCTCCTCACATAATTTACTCTTCCATTTCTAAGGTCAGGTTCCACTGACTCTAAAACTTACTGAATGGCTCATAACAGATTAGAGGTGAGAGAGTCACAGTTATGGCTAGTAAGCTGTAGAAACTTCAAAAGCATTGCCAAAGATATTGAATTCTACACAGATTCCAAAACAGATTCTTTTTCCAGCCCTTTAAAAAGCAAGAAATAAAATCCTTATGGCATACTATGAAATGCAGTTTACCTTACAATGAACAATCAACTCTGGCTGCACTGTTATATTTCCTGATTCATCCAGTACTTCAACCTGAAAGGGAAAAGCTGTACCATTTTCAATCTTCAGAATTTCTGAATCTGGTTTTACTTTCAACTGACGAGGAGGGCCTGTAAAAAATGCACAATTGCAGGACAATAGTTACATTTTAGACAAATTGTGAGACACTGAATTTCGTTTTTTGCTATGTCAAAGAGTTTTTAAAGCCAAGATACCAAGATATTTGTAGTAACAAACCATTTCAAACAATTCAGGTATATATATTGGTTTGTACTGAAAAGTTCCAAACACCTTCTGTCCTTCAGTACATACCATCTGCCAATCTTTTGAATTATTTTAGTAGAGAACACTTAGACAAACATGATGAAATTCATAATATACAACATGTAAACACATGATATAGTTCTGTTTACATACTGTATGGATTCACATCCATCAAAAAAGAAACCTGGAGCTTTCTACTGACATGATAAACCCAAAAATATTAATGTTGAGATATCCAATTAATTGTCAATTGCAGTTAAACTCTGCATGCAAAGAAATGCAAAAGAAAATTTTGTTGCCATTACTTAGATAAGAAAGTGAAGTGATTCAAATAAGTCTATCTCCTGGTACACATAATTATTTTATCAGTATTTTAAAAAGAGAAGGAAGTAAAAGATTATTATTAAAAGGCTCTGAAGGAACAAAGATGGCAATTTTTAAGAAGCATCCTTTATGCATGATTCATTAAAACTTCTATTTCAAACTCATTGGTTGAAGAATGAGACTGAAATAGCTTTTATTATTCCTTCCTCAAAAAACAGCTTACAAAGCCAAGGATATAACTCAAGTGAGAAGAAAGAGGTGAAGCATCTCTACACTGTCAAAAGCAAAATGAAGGATGAAGTTGCCTTCAGTCCAAGGTAAGTAACAGCAACACACAACATAGTCTATCTCAAGTCCAATCAGGAAGGCCAAAACTTAGCCTTCATACTATAACTTATATCCCAAATCCAGAAAAATGCAGGTAACAAGGGATAACAGATCTCGTGTAAGGGAATCCTCAGAATCGAGACATCCACAAAACATAAAATTCTGGTAAGGGCAGTGTCCTTACAGACCTCCATGTTCCTGTCTTGTATTATGATAAATTCAACATGTAATGCTCAAATTTCAAACACAATTCAATTGCCAAAGCATCTCCCTTTGCTCAGCTAAGAAACTGAATGAGCACTTGTTCATTCACAAGATGTTTTCTGCAGGGAGAACACTAATTTTCAATACAGATTAGTACAGGTTAGAAGTCTTAATGCTAAAGAAAAACAAGAATATAAGAAATTCATTTATTCAAGGGTGCCAGATTAGAAAAATTTAAAGTAATTAAAAGAGAAAAATGTGTCTTGAATAAGCAGACAAAAATTCCAGCCCCTAAAAAAGTACATAAGATTGGGCTATGAGTACAGAGATATTCCTGGCAAAAATGACATGCTCTTGGCTTTATTTCTTTTCTAGTCATCACCTGGATACTTTTTTATGCCTCACTAAATATTTTACCTTCTTGGGAGAAGCTTTTGTTAATAGTGTCAGAATAAAATTTAAAAGAATTTCACTAAATATTTTAAGGATATTTACCAGGCTGCAATCTTATTTTAATGACTTGTGTATCTTCTTTCAAACCAGGAAGAGTGATCTTCAGATTAAAGTTCTAATGAAAAGAATATTTTAATTATTAACTTTAAACAAAACCAGATAATAATCTCACATGATCATGTCAATTTGTATAGATGTTAATTTAAGAAGTCCCTAGAAATTGTCTTGCAGGTCTACAAAAAATAAGGATTTTTTTTCCCCCCTGTACCGAAATTTGTCTTTTCCACATTATTATAACCAGAAATGTTCAATTCAGGATTTTTATGTTAAACTACATGATTCTGAAACTATAAAAAGCAGCTATCATAACTTTTGGTTTAAATGGGGAAAAATACAGCAGTCCAAAACAAAGAGTAGTTTTAAAGAAAGGGTCTGCAAGTTCTGTGTTTGTTGTTCCTCAGCAAGGCACCACTACCACTGTCCATCTCAACTTTGATTAAGGATGTAAGAAAAGTATCTACTCTATTTTTCTTCCAGGCACCACTAAAATCAATTTTCACATTAAAGTCAGAGAATTAAAAATAATAAGAATAAAGTAACACTCTTTCTTTTTAAATTATTATGGTATGATATTGTTTCTGTATTGCAAGTTCCTTAAATGATTCTTGATCTTGCCCCTCACCAAATTTATCTCTTGCTAAATCTAGCACATTTGTTCCTATACACTTCATTTCTCATAATGCACTCCATCCTATGTCATTGTTCTTGACCTTCACCTTAAATTCTGAACTTAGCCTACAAAATTTACTACACTGAACACCCTTTAATTTTCAATAAGCAGGTATATGCTCTTTCTCCTCTTTACACATCTTTCCACAGCAACATTATTTGCTATTTTCTAAGCGACAATATCAAGTATAATGGGGTACCTCATCTCCTAGCTTTGTCTTCACTATGCTAGACTAGGACACTAAATGAAAGGATAGGGACATAGCTAAAATATTGTGTACATCTGCCTTATAAATAATTTTAAAATTATTTTTAAAAATCTTTAATCTATATTTATCAAAAGCATTAAGAGCTGTTTTATGAAAAAAATCTTTTTAGCATGCAATGTACATTTTGTGTTTTATAGTAAAGTAGAAGCTTTACAAGGTGTTGAGAATCCATCAGTAACAGGCTGGATTTGGACAATATATTCACAACGGAAGTGCAACCAGAAAAGTGCAAACATTTAAAGAAGCTCAAGCCGACGCCCTGCATATTCGCTATTACTACGCATTATCTCAACTAAGAGTAGAAGATTTCATGTTCTTTAGCTCCCTATCATTTTCCAGTGCAGCAGTCACCAGGACGATTTGGCTTAAACCAATCTCAGCACCAGTTCAAACTAAGACAGCTAAATTGGCGTGCTGGGTACACTGTACCGCACACCCATGTGCTGCTCAGCCCTTCCAGCTCCAGTCCTATCAGCTGAAAAGAGTGCAGGTATGGGAAATACAAATTGCTACACAAAGAGCTCTAAGAGATAATTCGAAAATATCCCAAGAAATATCTGTGGTCGTTAGTGTAGACCACACTTGAGCTAACACTATGTGACAATTCATTTTACACAAAAATTATTTTCTCTGTGTCTTTTTTTTTTAATATGCTATTAAAGTTTATATTTATTAACCTACCTTGCCCTGGCAACTATTTACACAGCCTTTAGCAGTAACACCCTTAATGACACACTTTGCTGCCACAGGTATGTCGTCATGCTTCAATGTTAATCCACTAGAGAAATATATAGAAAACACAAGACAATCAATTTAAAAACAGTGTTTTAATATACAAGGTAATTACAGATATTCCTATGAAAATGAAAGCAAAAATACCAGTTAATTTATGTGAGAAATTCCCAGTATATAGTTCAGATAAACCCTGAAGTATTATTATATTATTGTCACATGAAGAAAGGGCAAAAAAAAGATGGCTGAAATTACCTAGCTTCCAGAACTGGTCTAATGCGATTTGTCAAGTGTGTTGCATGACCAAATTCATCCTGCAATTCCAAAGGAATGCTAAAAGGTACTCCAATTCGAAAAGGAAGCTCCAAGAGACCCACCACAAATTTCTCTGGTTTGCCCTCTAAGAGAAAAGAAGAATACATTTTTAGAAAGAATTATGTGTGCTCCTTTGCTTTTTCTTAATTAAAGCTGCAATTAAGTCAAGCGGTTTTCAGACGCAAAGTGAACAGGCTGTTCAGAATACTGTTATAACTGAAGTTATGCTTTATTGATTTATGTTCTTTTTTTTTTAACTTACACTAAAATAAAAGCAGTAGTTTAAATATAACAGCAGGAGACTACTCCTATCCTTTAATAGGATAGTCAACATTCTCAAAGTATTCAAAACACCAATATAGCACCTGAAAGTGAACAAGTTCCATGTGGACAGCTTTTCCTAAATATTTAATTGCTTTAATTCTAGTAAAATAAATCACTCATGCAACAGAACATTTTTGTTCTGCAACTCCCGCATATTTGAGAGATGAAGATAGGTAATGACCAGTATTAGAAAAAGAAATGTAAGTGTATCTTTCCTGTGAAACTATGCCCCATTAGACTGTCTTCCATTAGGCGCAAACAAAGAAGGCCAAACAGTGGTAACAAGTGGAGTGTGTCTCAAGTGGAGCATGTAAATCAAGAATCTTATTTTGTGGAAACAAAATGTCTTGACCAAGTGGCCTTTGAAAAAAAGCAACGCATGCAGAGCTAAATGGTAAATTAATATCCTACCAAACAATTTCGAACTGAAATTAACAACTATTTTCAAAACCTAGGGATGTCCATTATCAAGGAGCTTCCTTTGCACAAGAGATGATAAATACTTTGTATTAGCCAAATAAAATTACTGGTTGTAACAAGAAAAAGACCTCAACCTTACAATGTCAACAACTTTATTTATCACCGTAGAGTGAATGATAAAACTGTAAAATAATTTGAGAAAGAAACAGTAGAATAACTTCCACAATATTGAAGTAACTACTAAAAGAACATTTCTTAACTAAAACCACAAACCTTGTAGATTGACCTAGTTTTAACCAGCATTTATGGTATTTTTTAGCTCATCAAGAACAACTATAAACACTCAGTGACAACCTGCTGTTAGAGAAACAGAATAATTTGTTTCTCAGCCAAAAATGCTTTTTCAGTTTAGACTGTTCTTTTCTGGATTTTTAGAATCTACATCATAAATGGTAGCATAAATGTTAATATTTTGCAACAGCAAGTGTGAAGCTTTATGACTGCCTCCGAGAAAATACAAAACACAATTACAAAACTAAAGACTTGAAATATTTACCTTCAAAAACTGACAATGTTTAAAATGTTGAATTATCTTCTGATTAAATAAAAAAGCAGCTAAAGCTGATTTTGGTATCCCCTGTGTTAAAAGGATCATACTAATAGCTAAACATATTTTTCAAATTTTTTGTTCCTTCCCAATGAGATTTGTTCATTTCAGTTCCTATAGAGAAAGGAATCTTCAACTGAATGCTGCCATACTGGAGGAAGCCACACTACTATTGAAAAGTAGTAAGATTGTCTTTTCACTTTGATAAAGAGATAAAAGAGGAAACAAGGTTCATTTTTGTTCAGAGAACAAGATTTTTTTCTTTTCTTTTCTTGCGAGTTCACAGAAATATCTTGATCCTTCAACAGCATGTTTTCAGACATATTTAAATAACTACTCTTTTCAAGTAATGCCAAACATTTTTTTCCTTTTCTATCATAAAAGAATACCTCTTTCTACTCTGCCAATAAGCAGAAGCTTTTAGAATAATATGCTATATACAAAGAACTTTTTTCTGCCTTCAAGAATTTCCATTCAAAGCCTCTCATTTTGTGGAAGAAATGGGAGACTGCATAAAATTTTGATTTTTTTTCCCCCCTTGATCTTCTGAAAACAGATGTTGGTGATACCTCCCAAAATTGTGACAAAAATATCCCTTTTAATATTAAATGCAAAAAATCAGTATTTTTTTACTTTCCCTGTTCCTGTCCCCCTTGTAGATAAAGTTCACAGAATGGCTGAGGTCAGAAGGGTTTTCTGGAGGTCATCTTATCCAATGCCCCTGGCTCAAGTGAGACCACCCTAGAGTCAGTTGCCCAGGAACATGTTTAGACAGCTTTTGATAGCCCTGCATCACCTTTATAGTGAAAAAAACTCTGTTTCCTGATGTTTGGACAGAAGCTCCTGTGTTTCAGGGTGTACCATTGGCTCTGGTCCTGCCACTGAACACCACTGGAAAGAGCCTGGCTCCACCTTCTTCACACTCCCTTCAGTTGCTTATAGACATTGGTAAGCTCTCCATGAGCCTTCTCCAGGCAGAGCAGTCACCGCTCCCCCAGACTTTATTCAGGTAAGAGATCATGGAATCATAGAATGGTTTGAGTTGGAAAGGACCTTAAATATTATCCAGTTCCAACCCCCCTGCCATGGACAGGGACATCTTCCACTAGACAAGGTTGCCCAGAGCCCCATCCTACCTGGCCTTGAACACTGCCAGGGATGGGGCAACCACAACTTCTCTGGGCAAATTGTTTCACCCCCTCAGCATCCTCCACTCCCTTCATCATCTTCATAGGCCTGTGCTGGACTCTCTCCAGTATGTCCATGTCTCTGCGTTGTAATATAATGTGTCCAGTTCTGGGCACAGTACTCCAGCTAGCCTCACCAGTTCTGAGTGGAGAGAAAGGATCACCTCCCTCGACTTCCCTCAGCAGCTCAAGAGGTTGTTGCTGCTCATTGCTGCGAGGGCACATTGCTGGTTTGTGTTCACCTGCTGCCCATCAGGACTTCCAGGTCTTTTCCTGCAAAGCTCCTTTCCAGATAGTTGGTTGGTAGGTTGGGGGCTGGACTCCTGTAGGTGCAGGACTTAGCCCTTCATGCTAAATTTCGTCAGGTTCCTGACAGCCGATCTCTGCAGCCTTTTGAGGTCCCTCTGGATGGTGGAAACTCTCAGGTATATAAGCCACTCTTCTCAGTTTTGTGTCCTCAGGAAAACTTGTTGAAGGTACATTCTGTCTTGTTATCCAGATCATTAATGAAGATATTAAGCAGGATCAAATCCCGTATTGACCCCTGGAGTAACCACTACTTGCTGCCCTCTAGACTTAGAGCCACAGACCACCACTCTCTGGGCTCACCTGTTCATTAATTCACCTCAGGCTGTTCGTCCAGTCCAAACTTCATGAGCTTCTCTCTGAGGATCTCCTGGGATGTTACTGGTGAGAACCCTGCTAAAGTCTAGGTAGACATCTACTAAGCTAGTCCCTTCATCATAGAAGGTGAATCCATGCTAACTATTCCTGATGATCTTCCTGTCCTCCACGTACCTGGAAATGGTTTTCAGAGTTGGTTGCTCCATCACCTTCCCTCTAATTGAGATGAAGTTGACTGGCCTGTCTCTCTGTGCGCCCTCCTGCTTTCCATAGATGTGAGTGATGCTTTCTTCAAAACATCAGGCAGTTCTCTCAACTGACATGATTATTCAATTAGTGTGAGTGGCCTCACAAGGATATCAGCCAGCCCTCTCTGCCTCATGAGTGCATCCCATCATGGTCCATGGACTTACATATCACCAGATTGCTTAGGTATTCCCTGGCCTGATCATCTTCCACCAAGGGTGTATCTTCCTTGCCCCAGACCTTCCACCAGTCTTTGGGGCCTGGGATGCCCGAGGTCTGCCTTGCTAATAAATACTAAAGCAGACTATTTCAGTATCACAGCCTTTTTCCACATCCTGTGTTCCCTGCCTCATTCAACAGTAGACCCATGTTTATTTCAGCCATCCTTTTGTCACCTATGTATTTAAAGAAGCCTGTCTTGTTGACTTTGGTATCACTTGCTAGAGATTCCATTTTCAATTCCAATTAGACTTTGGCTTTCCTAACCCCATCCCCGCATGCTTGGATAGTGTTTCTGTATTCCTCCCTGGTTACCTGTTCCCACTTACACGTTCTGTATACTTCCTTGAGTTGAGTTTTGGCAGTAGCTCCTTGTTCATCCATGCATGCCTCCAGGAATTTTTGTCTGACCTCCTATTCATTGGGATGAACCAGACTTGAGCTTGGAGGTGATCTGTGAATATTAACAAACTTGCTTGGGCCTCCAGTCTGTCCAGGGCCTTTTCCCATAGAACTCTACCAGGCAGATCTTTGAAGAGGCCAGAGTCTTCTTCTGAAGTGCATCCAGGTTGTGAGCTTCCATTTTGTTCTTCTTCCAGTCTTTCTGGATTCCTCTGCCCTTCAGAACTACCTCCCAAGGGACTCTGTCAACCACTCACCTGAACAGGCCAAATTCTACCCTCTGGAAGCCCAAGGCAGCAGTTCCGCTAACCCCTCTCCTTACTTCAAGAACAGTAAAGACAGTAAACTTTCATTTTGTGATCAACGTGTTCAAGACAGCCTCCGACCACTCACCAGCACTTCTCTGTTCACAAAGAGAAAGTCACAAAGGAGATGGGGCTCCCTCCCTAGCAGGCTCCCTCACCAGTTGTGTCAGCAAGTTCTCTTCAACACACTCCAGGAACCTCCTAGACCATTTCCTGTCTGCTGTGCTGTATTTCCAGCAGACATGTGGTAAGGTTAAGCCCCCACAACAACAAGGACTAGTGATTGTGACACTCCTCCCAGCTGTTTATGTATTTAATCTAATCTGCCTCTGCATCCTAGCTGGGTGGTCTGTAACACTCCCACCACAGTATCTACCTTGTTGGCCTTCCTCGCTGTCTTAGCCACAAACACTCAACATTAATTGCCACCATCATCAAGCTCCAGAAAGTCTAAACACTCCTGGGCTACCCCACCACCTCTCCTTTCATGCCGATCCTTTCTGAAGTGACTATTCTAGTAAGCATTTTAGTAAGTATCTTATGATTGTTAACCCGGAGACATATCTGTGACATTCAAATGAGAATTTAGTTTTGCCTAGGATTCTTCCTTAATTAATGAACTTTAAAAAGATTTTATCTCAAAATATTTTAAACATATAACCTGTTTTTTAATGAGTTTCTGTGGTTTATGCATGAAAGTTGGCCTAATGAGTACCAGTTTTATGAAAGAATATTTATGTCAATGGCATGAGGAAAAAGGGTGATTCTAATGAAGTTTATTTTTTAAGTATATTTGTACAAGTTCACATCAGGGAGCTTTAGATTCCATCAAAACTTTATTTTTTTATGTAAAACTGCCTGCTGCAGAGCCAACACATTACATGTGAGATCAAAACCTACTGCAAAAACCCATTTTTTCCTGGAAATACTTCAAATTTGACAGGCAAATGCTACATTTCAGTGCTGAAAACCACCTCTCAACTAGAACATGACAAATTTTTATATACTATGAATTAAATAGAAACACTAAAAGTAGGAGAAAAGATTGGAATTCTTACCCACAATAGTAAATTTAAATACTTTAGATGGCAGAGGCCTTCCTGCGTAAGTGTCTGCATTACTTTCATTCAATACTACTTGCAGTTTCAAGGAGTAGTTACCAAGTTTCTGAAGATTTTCTAAACAGATATAAAAGTACAATTAGAAAGAAAAAAAATATAAATAAACTGAAGATATTGAATATGCAAACTTACCCATTTTTTTAAACCAGTATGGCCACTTGCCTCCATGCTGACTGATATGGGAAATTACTTCTTTATTCTCAGTAGGTGCTGCAAAACAAACACTTAGCTACATGTATTTAAATTTTACACCATAATTCTTAACTTTTTCAAGCATTGGTATCACTTATTATTAAGTATTACTATCATATCAATTCAGCTTTACAACCAAACACATTGGTCACAGCTAAAAAAATGAGTTCCCTGTCTAATCCCATTTTAATTAACACTTGCTAGCCTCAGGCACATTGCACTGAAAGTAGCAGGTTTGTAAAGTTGAATTCTATTAGCTCTTTGCTTGTATGTTCCCTGATAAGTAGGAGCACTCTGCACTCCATGCTGGCAATGGATCACCCGGACAAATGACGGCAGCAAAATTGCTTAAACGGGAGCAATGATAAACATGAGCAATTGACAGAACATGTAACTGAAAAAAGGAGAACATTACTGTTTTGCTTCAAATTGTTTTATCTGTCTTTATAAACTCCTGCAGAATTAAGACACATACAAAAATAAAACACACTGAAACTCTGAGGCAGTTTTAGTGACTGAATCTATAACCTAAGACAAATACAGAAGTAAAATCTATTGTTGGAAGTGTCAAGAGGCATTAAAACTTCTTTTTTTCCCAAAATACATTGCAGAATCTAGAATGTGACTGTAATAAGACTACACAGAATAAAAAAAAAATGAAGTAAAAATATGAATTGTTTTATAGCCAAGCGAAACTGTTACAAGACCCTGTTCTTGCATCAAATGGCAGACATAAGATAAAGTAAACGCTGTCAATCAGACATTACCATTCTCTTAACCCTAATTCAAACCCTAATTTTGAATTGAAGTTTGTATAATGACTCCCTGCTAACAGATCAGGTTTCTCACAGCTCAGCTGTCTTGGTAGTCTATAGTACAGTCTGCCAAGTATTCCGCTCCTCAAAACAGAAGAGAAACTTTTTGTATATTGTATTTGCTCTTGGCCATTGTATTGGTGTAACCACATTTTTCTTATTTATACAATTAGGGGTTTCAGTTTGACAAGTATGCCATGCCCTAATCATCACTTATAGGACTTATTCATTATTCTGGTGAAGAACACAAGCATTACACTACTGATTCTTCAATTGAGTAGAGAAAAAAGCTAACACAGGAAGCAGTAGAAACAGTTAAAAGTACAAATTTCCATCAATGAATGGGTCGGGAGACATGAAAGGCCTGAAGGTAGGTTCTTTCAGTGATCCTAGGAACAACCCTGACAAAATGGAACAACAGAAACACCAGGTCTCCCTGAAGTCCATATTTCCTAACATCAGGATGCCGAACCTTATTAAGCTTACAAAACACAGGCATGCTGATAGGAGATAATTTGATAATTTATATTAAATTAACACCTTTTCTCAATTCCAACCTCTTTATGCCCCAGCACATTATGCTGGACAATAAACAAGTGCCATTAAAATACCACGTGTAGTCTCATGATACAGATACTAAATTGTAGCTAAGATAATTCCATTTGGTTTCCTTGACATGCATCACTGCAATAACCTCAGTACTTCAGAAAGGTATTTTTACACCTCCTAACAGATAAAGGAATTGGATTTTCCTATGATGTATGGAAAGAAACAAGATTACAGGTTTCTACAAGTTTCAAATACATTTGACGTGTGAAGAATTGGAATTTTCAGAGACTTTAGTCTTCTAATTCTGTGTTCAAAACAAAACTGAGCAATTTCAGCTGCCTTGGAGAGAATGTAATTCTTAACAATGCAATGTGAGAACATCAAGTGAAGCACCTACAAAATGGAAACCACTGAACAGTAAATCAAAAGAAACTTGATTTCTTAAAAATTCTGAAGTGAATTTATGTTAGATACTAAACAAGTCTGATCCCTACTTGTATGCAGCTCATGTAAATTGCTAGGCTAATTACAGAAACATTATCCATTTTACCAATGTTCTCATTCATGTTAAGTAGACAGGCTGGAATTGATAGGACCTCCTTACTTGTGACAGAAGATGTAACCAAAATATAGCATTAAGACATTAAATACATGTCATTGAGGCGGTTGTCATTTCATGAAAAGTGGCTTCGAAATGTTACCTGCAATGATGTGGTCTAACTACCACATCCATTTATCAAATTCTAATATGTATTTTAGATATATACATATATTATACAATGAGATACTTTATTATCCATTATGCACTTTAAAAATAATAAAGATACAATTAAATATAATGAAATACTCACAGTGCAAAATAACCTTCAGTTCAACAAGAAGTTTCTTTGAACCTCCATGGCTTGTACCTGGAAGTTTTTGCATTGCTTCTCCTTTTTTATTTAAAATTTCTATTCTTAAGGCCCCTGAATTTAAAATGAAAAATATCAGACTTTTAAAATATGTTGAGGATTAAAAGTGATCAGAGATTTCTGTATGCTTGTCTTTTTAACAAGAGTGCACAATGTATTTTTAAATTGGTGTTTAATGTTTTAGTATTTGGAAGGAAAAAATATACCTATTGGTGTACCAGCCAATCTTGCTTCATTTGGTAACAACTCATCTCCTTCAGGCCATGTTACTGATAATTTGTCAGGAAGTCTAATAAAAAAAAGGGTGAACATTTTTTTTAGTAAGTTAAAATAAAGGGCAATTTCTCTTTAGTTAAATAGACACTGAACTATTTTTGCGGTAGGGAAAGAAAAACCAAATCCCAAGCTATTTCTTCTTGGTTTGTATTTTCTTTTTCTTTCTACTGAAACAGCTGACTGATTTCCCATCTAGGAATAAAACTGAACTTTATTTGATTCCCAATTAAATAAAAAGACTGTAATTAGGAACTCCATAATTATGTAATTATTACTTAGTGCTTACCTTGCCATTTCATCTTCTATGTATTTTTTAACAACTTTGTCAGACACTGTTCTGTCAAGTTTTGAGATTGGAACAATTTTCATTTCAGCATACAATGCCTGTGGTTCCTGAAATAAAAATTCAGTGCAGTTATAAATGGCCAGACTTTATAATATGTCAGACACAAAAACCCTCCCAATCAAGAGACTAGACAAGTCAACACAGACATAATGCAATTTGCTAATAAATACTACCTGGTGAAACCACAAGATACTGTCTTAAAATCTGGTGAAATCACAAGGGTTACAAATGAATGCACAACATACTATTGTTGCTGTGGTACTTTATTTCATATGCAAATCTTAATAAATCAGACTGTTCATAATGAATAATAATTTTAATATAGTCACACTACAGCTAAAGTTGAGTATTTCTAGGCTGCTGATTGTCAAAAGCAACATAATTTCCAACTGTTATTTAAAGGTAATTTAATTAGGTCGGAAAAGGGATTATGTTTAAAGATTTAATATCAAAACTAGCTGTGTAAATCCTTTCTGTATTTTTCTTACCAAAGCAATTTGAACCTCTCCCCCAGTGGCAAATATATCCCCATCATGGTCCCCATACAAGTAAAATTTCTCAATGCTTCCATAGAATATTGGATGAGTCTTAGTAGTTTTCACCTATAAGCAGAAGACACCAATTAATACATTATTCCTGCATCAAATGCACAGTATCTGCCTTTTATAGGGTTCAACTAACTTACCAGTTGTCCAGTTTTGTATGTTTTTCCATCCCACTCTATTGCAGCATACATCGTCCAAGGGCTCTGCATTCTTTTGGATGGTAAATCGGAACGTACAGTAATTCCTTTAAAGATTGTGAATTTTATCTGTTTGTCATATTTTTCATGACAGTCTTTGAGCCACAGAGCAAATTCTCTGTCAATTTTCATTCGCTGCTCCTATAAAGAGATTACAAAATAAGGGAATAATAACAATGTATTACAAAATTTGAATCTGATCACATCAGAAACCTGAACAATTGTAAGAATACAGAGATATTGTACTCAAAACAAAAAAAAGGCCAAAATCCAAAAGCCAAACAGACACACACAAAAAAGAAGAACAAAAGAACAAACAGAAAAGAAAAAGAAAGAAACGAAGAAACAGAAACAAAGGCACAAATGAAAAAAAGGATTCTTCAGCTGGAAAACATTAAAAAATTCTAGGAAAGTTACGCCTTCAGTCAAAAAAAGGTGCTTCACCCAGCAGCCATATTCTTCTAGGAAGAGGGTCTCTCCACAAAAACTGTCACATAACAGCCAAATAAAGTAATTTTTTAAGAAAATAAAAAGAAAAATACTGAGTCTTAATTTTTCAGATTTAAAGGTTCAGCTTTACTACTCATTAAACCAGAGAGATATGAACAAATAACCAGTGAGCAAAGGTTTCTGTATTACATGCATTGAAGTTCACCAAGAAGAAACATGTAAGAGAATGCAGTATTTACCTGCCCATTGAAGATTCTCGTGAACAGAGTATTCTTATCCTTCAGCTTCAGCTCTAGATCCATGAAAGTGAGTTTATTTGTGCTGACCTGGAACTTATCATTGGTAAATAATGCACCAGAAATTCTGTTGTAGCATTCAATTGGTGCCAATCCTCTCTTCTTTGGAGGAGTGCACCAGTCAAAACTTAAAAGGAGAGTAACATTAAAATCCTTTTTCATAAAGAGAGGTTTACATTACAGAAACAGACTGTATAAACAGGTTACCACTTACTCTTCTACAGTTGTGTAGGGTATTAATCTTCCATTCCAAAAACATTCAAAAATAGGCCTTTTTCCTCTGGCACCTTTTTCTACTATGAAACAGTCATCATCATCATCATCATTTAATCCTTGATTTAAAAAAAAAAAAAGCCTTCTTGAATATATTTCCTTTAAAAACTAATACAATATCAAAACCCATAGCAATCTTAGTGAAAAAGTACTATTAAGTTCAACACAGAAGCAATGCACATTATATCAAGCTCATTATATACAGTATTAAGAGTTTTTTTCTTGTTCCAGAAATATGAAGCAGAAAAACTAAGAGAGGTAAAGAAAAATTCTAAATGGAAGTTAAATATTACCAAGTCTACCAAATCTGAAAATTTCGAGTGTTACTTTTTTCTTAAGTTTCAACTGATGCTCTTCTAGTAACTCAAGATGTTTTATCAAAAAACACCCCATAACCCCCCCAAAACAAACATAAAAAAAAACAAAAAAAAACCCCTACACAACAAAAAACCCCTACACAACAAAAACCCAGCACAGAGTATTTTAAAACCCCTAGCATTTCAAAACTCATCAAAACTGAGTAAAACTAATTTTAAATGGAAGACTTCAGACTACATGTTGTCCTTTGCAGTATTTCAATAATAGAATCTCTTGAATCTAACTGCTCATTTTTTATTACGTTGTTGGAGCAAAGAGGCAGTCAGAAAAATATGAAGTTGCAACTGGACTACATTCCATAGGAGTTTATAATTTGAAATCAGATGACGTTACGCCAAAGATCAGGTTTACAGGAATGAGTTACTACAACAGCCAATTTATTCACAGGATCTGTTCAACTAAAAGTATGTGAACTTTTCTGTTGTGACATAACCTAAATCAGGTAATACTTTGCACTTCAACTTAAAATTGTTCTAGCTTTTATTTCATTAAAATATTTAGACTAGTAGGACTGTCTATGATAGGCCTGACACACAGCAAAACATTTCACTTACTTGATGGAAAACATGGATCATCAGGGTAAGTTTCTTTATCATAAAGGAATGGATGGTATCGGATGATGCCTTCGACTATGCCTTCTTCTTCAACATGTGCCTTAAACTCAAAGCTATCTGCGGCAGTATTTATGTACAATGTCTGCATGTCATCTTTTATCTCCCTCAGATTGACAATCTTTGGTACTTTTCCCTTTTCAAACATTGAAATCTGGAAAGAAGGAAAACAAGTTGATTATCCGTAGAGCAAAAGACAGAGTAATAAGGTTTGACAACTGACTGTTAACAAAGAAATTAGTTTCTACACTGCAATGCTAAATAGCAGTACTTCAAAAAATTAAACTACATACACATCTTGAATGCTGTACTTTAAAATGCATGATTATAGAGAAACAGGCACAATATGAAATAAGGTGCCATCAAAGAGGACTTTTGACTAACATATATAAAATTGCTTACCTGAATGTCGATGTTGTTGAAAGGGCTTATTTCTTTTGTTACAGCATTAGCTTCATTTCCTTTTGGTCCATGGATGTAATAGTGATAGATATGTCTGCAATACATTTCAGAAAAAAAACCAAATCATCAAGTGAAATTAAAAAATTGCACATTATAATTTCAAAAAATTCTAAATAAGCTTGTATTTTTATTTAAATATACCTGGTTTGTTGCACTGTTATAAATCAGCTCCTTGACAACATATATCTGGTACAAAAGATTTACTAAAGGGAGTGACTCCTTTTCATTCCTCTCATCTCTGTCATGCACAATCACATTAGGACCAATTTTTGGGCAAAATAATTGGAAACAAATTTGAAAAAAATGCAAGCGAAAAAACCCCACAATTGTTACATGGCTACAGATCCTTTGCATCAAAGAGTAAACTAAAAAGACAACTGTAAATTGTTCTGCACTCTGGAAATCAGAAACAACTAGAGCCACAAATCTTTCCACACTTTGCCTCTGATACCAGTTTTCTATCAATCTTCTCACAGTAATAGAAACATGTAACAAACAATCACTACCTTTACATTATTAACAAAAGTTTGAACATAGTCATGGATGTGATCTGCATAATAGAAATAATTTTTCTGTTCTAAACATTGCTTTCTAATTGGCATTTTTCCTCATTTCAGAAACTTCAAAAAATCCACATGGTCAGACATATTAAAGAATTTCATAGAGGTATGCAGTTTGAGAGAACTGAGGAACTTAACTTCATTTACTTAAACTTTTCAGCAAGCTAGCTAGTTCTTCCAACTTCAAAGACTGAATCCTTAAATCTCTGGGGGATGGTTTGGAGAAGAATGAGATTATACTAGTCAAGGGGACTGAATGCATGACAAAAGTCAAATCCACCTGCAAGTTTATAACTGCTTTGCTTCTGACATCCACTGCACTAAATGTTCCCCAAACAGAAGTCTTGGTTCCCAGAAAAAAGCTCCTCATGATCTCATTGCTCAGGACTTTACGGTATGTCCATATTGCTTAGTATTATGTCTGCATTTCTTCCAGACTTCAAAAGGCAGTCTCTTGGACTAAAGACATGGTTATTTTAGGGGTTCATCTCCACCTCAAAAGCATCCAAAATAATGAGGGCTGTGCTGCAGTGCATTGAAGCAAAATGGATCAGTATCATGCACGTGTGGCCAAAGGCATGGCAGAAGGGAATGGGGAGGTGTTCAAGGGGAAAAAGGCCATTACAGCTGAAACAGTGACGCAGGACTGTGTAGCACTGGAAGGCTAAATGACTGGTCCTCCTGTAACAGCTACAGGGCATATACTTGAATAATTGCATCTGGGTTCCATCTCAGAGGCAGCTCTTTCACTTCAAGAGATGGTTGGAAAAAACTAACACACACTTAAGTCTGAGTGTTCACTTGATGAGCACCTGGCAGCTAATGAGAGACCCAAGTTATTCTCTGCACGTAGATGTACCCTGTATTTTCATGAGGTTAAGAATGGTTTCAGCAACAAGCTTTATGTGTATCACTGAATGATATTTCACATAGTGAGATATTATTTGATTCTTACATTAATCCTCTTTTTAAGTATATCTATTATTATCAGACTATAGGTATCACAAAACTAAAACCATAGTTTGAAAACAAAGTTCTATAGCTTGCCAGATTTCAAAACTGATCTACGACTTTGTATTTCAGTTTACATTCACAGATGGATCCATCATCTTAAGAGGTAAGCCCAAACTATTCACAGCTATCACAGGTATCTCCAGGCTCCGCGGGCCCACTGATGACATTACTACAGTACAGAGCAGACAGCGTCATATACCCTTCTCCCTCTTAAACTGGGATGAAGCAGCAGTGCTTTCTTTTATTGTTGTTTTAAAAAGCGAAGCAACCAAAAGATCCCCTAAAACTGTAAATACAAAGCGAGGTACCAAGGTTAGGAGCACAGCTGTGAGGAAAGTAACTGATGAAGTTATTAGTAATTAGACTGACAACTTATTACATTAGTAATACACCATTAAGTTGATTAGGCTACTAAAAATTACAGTGGATTTTTAAGTATCAATCATCAAGTCACATCTTTGGTTGGGAGGCCCCCATTCAGTTGTGTTAGTTTCTGTAAAATTGGTTAGATAGGGAGGCTAGTTGCAGCATCAACAGCCTTAATAGGAATAAGGCCAATGTCAAAGTACAAAAAAAAAAGCAGTTCATAATTATCTGACTTTGTTAGTAGCCCACTTTTAAATCAAATCTTTTAAATCACCAACTTACGCCAGCTGCCTTGTCCAAAGATGAAAGTAGTTTTTCAAGTACTGCATGTGATCTGGTAGTACACCTGTAATAATAACTGCTGTGAAACTCTCTTTATCCCTTTCTTCTAATATTAGATTATGAAGAAATCTTTCATCATCACTTGTGATGTGAGTAGAATCAGATGGCTACAAAAAGAGTAAAATAATAAGAGCAGTGATGTAAACTGAATTTCTGAACTCCCATCAACTTGAAAGGGATTTAAAAACATAACAGAAAAGTAATACAGAACACATGATGCTAAGTATCACAAAGGATTAAAGCTTAAAATAAAAGTGTCCAAATTAAAGTCAACAAGCTGAGAATGACATCACTGATCCAGTTAATTTTTAACTCACTTTCATCACAACACTTGAAGTATGCAGTCTAGAAATGCATTTAATCATGTTTAATGTAGCACTGCATGATATCCATGTTCTCATTCATCACATGGAAGCATTAAGTGTGCAAGACACTAAGTCCTCTCTTTAAGAAAACAAAGCCAAAAAAAATTACTGGCTTTTAAAGGGATAGGCTGCTTTCTAGAACAGAAACTCAAGTCAAAGAAATATACTTTTGCTGTAAAACAAAATAAGGTGAATACTCAATTCCAGATGAAATGTCAAATAGTCTAGCAGAAAGAGGGATTCCTGATTCCAGAAAGTACTGATTGCCTTTTCCTGAATGAATGCACTTTGCTCTTTTGACAGGTTTCTAAACTGCAGAGACACAGTGGTTGATGTCATGCTTCACACTGGACCAGTGAGTAATCCCCTACATTTGGTACATCCAGAAAAAAAGCTATTTTTAAATCAAAGATTGAGATCTTTATAGTGAATGCAAACAATTGCTACAACTGAGAAGATATGTTGTAGTAAATGCAGCTACATGCCTTATTTTGCAGGAAAGCAGACAAACCCCACATCACTAAAGCATGAAAGGAGACCTGTCCTACTTAACCATAGTTAGGTGAAATAGTTAATCAAAGATGTTCTATCAAGACTAATATTCCTCAGGGTATCAAGGAGCTCTCCTTAACCAAGAGGATTATTTAACTAATTTTGAGATCTTTCATCACAGAAGACTACATCTCTTTCTTGCACACAGCACAGCTTTTACACATAACAGTCTTGCTGATTTAATGCCAACAAGGGACTAGTCTATGCTACTGATGAGATTGGCGATAATAAAGAAAAGCCAGAGCTGTTTGGTCCTCATCTCCATGTGATCTGACCACCCTAGAAGCTGCACACTCATACTGAAGTTTCACTCTGTACAGTGTGGAAGAAATTTACAGAGTGAAAGACTCTCCAAAATAACACTCCCAAATTCTCTGGCTCCCTTCCCACTATAGATGACAAATTACCATGGCACCTTCCCCTACATTCCTAGCATCTATCTCAACTAGAAAATTACTATTTACTTCTTTGAAATATTACATGGTCCAGAGAAGTGACTGCAGTGGAGACAGGTGACTATTATCCATAAAGGAAAGATAACCAGCAGGGATACCATTAATGCCACTTCTCTTCAGTGTTATGGCCTTGTTCTAGAGTCCCTTTTGCTTCCTATTAATTACACTTTGATTTCTTTGCAAAAATAACTTCCTTCACCAACCAAATAGCTCAAAGACTCAATTATTCTTCTCACACTACTAATCCATTTACAACTTCTACTTCTGCCACAGTATTCTCTTGCTGATGTATGTGCAGTGCAGACCATTTTTCAAGTAATTAATGAGATGAATTCACACATTTTATTTCATACCAATATAATGGACTGGCCTATGTATTTCAATGATTTGCAAAACAATTCCTAAACCTGAGTTATTTCTCTGTTATCTTCACACTTTATTTCTAATACTTGGAGTTTTTCACATCATATCTTCCCTCTTGGATACTAACAAGTTATTTTTTAAGTCTAATAGAGCTTTACTTGCACTTTTTAATTTTAAGCATCAGTTTAATTTTATATTATTACCACAATGTTTCAAACAGTTGATTTCACCACCTTCTTGAACTGTTTAGTAGTATCTATGCATCTCATTCAGCTACTTTCCTCCAACTTATGCCTGCTATTTTGTATCATCCACCCTTTCTCTTCAATATCAAACACTGAAAGAAAGTATCTGTACCCTTCACAATAGGCAGATTTTGTCTGCTTTTATCTTCAGTTTCTATTTTTGTGAGTCTACCTTCTTAACAATATTGTACAAAGAATAGAAACAAAACTCTGGCAATTCATATTTTGTTGCAACTCACTGACCCACGACTGGCATGATAAAAACCTTCCTGTTCCTTTCTCATCCATACAAAACACCAAGAACACTGATATAACCCACCAGATATGTGCTTGAGATGCGACTACCTTGTCATACACACCACCCGTTTTTCCTCCCATCTGCACCCTTAGCTACATCTTTGCCTTCCCCTCCTTGCCCAAAAATGTCCAAAGAACAGTTCTTTTCAGTCTTCCTCCTTATCTTACAGCTTTTTTACTTAGGCTCATTTTCTTCATGAAAAGCATCAGGACTGCTGAGCTCAGTTTTCAACTAAACAGTTCATTTATTTTACAAAATTGATGAATATTTGGAAAACCAATGGGTTTTGTTGGTCTGGCTGGACTTTTCTCCCATATGTAGGTTAGTCTTACATATTCTAAACAAGTACAATTTGGTTCCCTAATTTATTCCTTACTGCTTCAGAGAAAATTCTTTTTTGTTTCATACATAACAAAAAAAAAAATGCTGTGTTTAGAAAAGTATTTAAAAATATTTTTCTTAACCTGACATGCAAAACTGGAAAGCATTTCTGTCATTTTACCTTAACTGAAAAGAAGAAAAATCATCACATAAAAATAAGACATTATGATATAGCGTCTTCAAGTTCTTGGTTACTTCCCTTTACACTCCTGGGTACAAACGATTCAATGAGATGAAGGTATCTCCACATAAGTATTACAAGACTATTAGACATTAAATCACATTAATCTGGGAAAGGCTTTCAATTAGCAATGCAAGCATCTTAAGGCTATTTACCTTTCTGTTTTGAATGAATCCAGTATATATTGCTTCTTTGTTTTTCTCCTTCTTTTCAAAATCCTCTTTAGAAAGGACAAGTTCATGAACATCCTGAGATCCTGCAGGTTTGCTTATCATCTGATTTTATTAAAGGAACAGCATTTAAAATCAAAATAAGACATAAAATTAACATCATAAAACACTTTTAATCACTTGCTGTGATTAAAAGTTACAAAGTAACAATCTGATTGTGTGCAAATGTTCTAAAATAAAATTAAAGTCTGACATTGACTTACTCTGGCAGACTGTCCTACGAAGAATACTGCTTGCTTGCCTCCAACTCCAAAATATGAAATATCACTATTTAAACTACGAGGCACTGGCAAAGGGCGTACATATCCTGAATGATCACTGAGAAAAAAAAATGTCTTTAATAAATTTTTTCAAGACAAAAGTAATTAAAAAACCCAAAGGTACTTCTGATCTAAAGCTTCTATTAAATTCTTCCTCCTGGCATTTTGTTAAAAAATCCTTCACTTTATACCTTTTAAAGCTGCAACATTAAAATAGATGTGCCTGAAATTCTTGATGCACCCTTCTCAAAAGGATGATCACAGAGCATTTTCCTCAGTTATCTTATACAACATTTCTGTACCTTCTCACAAACCAAATCTTACTCAAATGAAAATGGCTTACAAAGCAAGCCTGATCTTTCTGACAGCATCTTTCACAAAAATATTTTTAAGTCAATGTCGGAAATAATGCCAACCATTATATGCAGACTTGGAGAGATGACATATGCTATCCGTAGTGACATTCCATGTCTTTTAAGTCACCTTGAACAGTCTTATCTAGTTTAGGACAAACATTTATTTTCAAATTACCACAGTCTCAAATTAAAATAAGGTGTAGATGATATCCTGCTATAATTTAGACCTATGTTCCCACATAAGTGGGATTAAGTGGTAGTAATCTACAGTTCATATCTGCCTCTTAGGAATACTATGCATTTCTGTTACTAAACTCACCTACAGCAATTTCAAAAGCAGTGAATTTCTTTACAAATGACCCAGAATCACTTTTTATGCACTTATCTCCAGATGTTTTAAAGGCATCAACTTTCTATTTGGAGATGCTTTCAATGCAAAAAAACTTCCCCCAGCTATAGTATCACTTCCCACAGCCCCATTACTTTTTACACTACCCACTCATATGACAAGTTAATCATGACTGAGGCTGTAATTCTCATCTGCACATTTAAAATCCTAGGCTTAAGATATTTAACATGTCATTGAAGCTCAAAAACTGTACATAACTAATTCTGTGGAANTATTAAGTCTGGCTAAATAATATTAAGCCTTGCTATGCAGGTGGAACATCTCTTGAGAACAGATTCAAAATTGTGAAGTTAATTCATACAAGTAGCAAAACCCACCATAAAATCTCCACTTTCTTCTTTAAATGCAAAACATTTATTATCTGTAGCATGCATCAAAAATAGACATCTTCAGGTATAATTTATAATACATTATACAGAATTAAGATTTAAGTAAAAAAAGAGAAAACCTGAATTAAAACTATGTATCTGTTTATCTGTTATTCCAGTAGCTTAACATATATTGAAAGCACCATTTAATGCACCACTGAAGGGTTTTCAGGTAGTAGATAAGACAGTACAAAAGTCCTCTGCAGAACACAGCATGCCCCTACCTGTACACGAGCAAGCAAAAGGCTGTAGAAAAGGTCTCAAGAACAAATATTCAGTGTGCCACAATAATAGAAGAGCAGTTTCGTGTTAGGAATCTTCTTTATTTCCTACTTTTAAAAAAGTATGGGTCTATTTATGTAATCACATAATGAGATGGTTTAGCTAAGTGTTGGTATACAACTATATCTTAAAAGCATATTTGGTGGACCTTCGCAGAGCTTGCTAATTGTTGTAGAAATACTTGGAACTTGCTAACCTTTCAATGTCTCCTTGCCTTGTAAACTTTGACAGTCTATATACAGCCCAATTGTTAAGCTGTTTAGAAGTCATTCCACTTCCATTATCAATCACAGCAACAGCTGGTTTTCCTTGGGAATCATCAAACAACTGTTTGGGAAAGACAAACAAACAGCATAAATCAACAAGGAGCAACAGGAAAAAAAGGATAATGCAAACTACGTCTGAAAAAAATGAAGTATTTCTGTCTTACCAATTTTATCTGTATACTCCGAATACCAGTATTTTGAGATGTAGCTGACAGAGAATTGTCAATCAATTCAGCAAGGGCAAATGCTAAAGAAATTGAAGAAAAATAACCCCATTAGTGCTCAGAAAACAGACACTCCCTTACAGTAGTTTCTTCCAAGCAATTAGGATAACACATTACCTAAACACAGACCTAACCCTAAGCCCTGTAAGAACAATCAAAATCACATAACATCTTGTTTAAAAAACAAAATAGCTTTTGTACATCTACTTTATGATTTGTTTCATCACTGAATCTCTCATGTCTCTTAATGGTAAGAACACAATTATTGGAAAGATCAATGATGAATTAACCATCTCCTTACCAAAAGACAGATTTGTCCCTTTCACAGTTAGAAATTAATTTTGATGATTCATATGAGAGTCAAAAATATGCAAAAAATAGACTTTGACTTGTTAAAATATTGAGGGAGGAATGAATTAACTGAAGAAACCTGAATTGAAATTTTATGGAACATCTAAAATGACAATGTTAATTGTTTATAAAAACATAAAGAAAATTTTAGAAATGGTTGAAGGATTTCAGTGAATGGTAAATATATCCAGAGCTCTGTCAGATCCATGGCAATACATAGCAGAAACAGTCAGGCAAACTGTTTGCATAAACTTGTTGCTCCTAACCATTGATGCTTGGAGCTCTTACCTAATTAAAGTAAAACTACCTAAGTTTACTGGAAAATTGCATTTAATCAGAAAAAAATACATCAAGTTTAGATAAATTCAATCGCACTGACCAGTGCCAGTGAACAGCCATTTCCATTCAGTCTCTCTAAAAAGGAAACTTTATTTCCTACAATTTGCTGAGTTCCTCAGAATGCTACCGCGCAATTTACACTGGCCACACACTTCAGACATGCAAAAGAAAATCCTTGAGTATTAGTGTGACACAGCAACACTGACGCATTTGGTGTTCTTCCTCAAGTTGTTATCGAAGTATAAAAAAAGTTCTGCACTTTTTTGCAACTTTCTTCATTGCAAACAGAGTAGCTAAGCATCAGTTATGTGATCCGTATTTACTATTCCATATCAAAGAACAGTGGTCCCTCATCAACACTCGAAATTGGTTAAGTATTGTCCTTAGAGATGCGTATATAAGAAGCATCAGCTGCATTACACATACACAGGCTCAAAACTGCAATTTGCTGCCAGTGAAAACTTAGGTAAAAAATTGTTTAATACTTCAGTCTTCTCCATGTCAGCTGCCACGAGACCCCCTTACCTCGCATTTCCTTTATTGAGAGTGCAACTGCTTTTGTCATCCTTTTCTAATGTGCCTGCAGAAACCCTTATTATTCATCCTCACATCCCTTGCCAAATTTGCTCCAGCTCTGCCTTAGCACTCCTGATTTCATTTGTACATCCCTAGGCAATATCCCTATATTATTCTCAGTATTCATACCCCTGCTTCCACCACCTAAGCAACTCCCTACCCTCTTGTGCTTTAGTTTGACCAGGAGGTCTTTACTCAATCATGGTATTCTCCTGCCTTCAACGCCTGACGTCTTCCACATAGAAATCAATAGTTCTTGTGCTTAAAAAGTCACTTAAATCAAGCACTCTTCTACTCCTTTATCCCCACAGGTGTTTCCTATGGTGTTCAATCCACCACACCCTTAACAACTGAAAGGTCCTTTCCTAAAGTTTAGAATCCTTAAAATATTTTACACATTGCCTGTTTAATCAAATCCCACCAGGGTGTGGTCACTACAGACCAGGCCCCGCTTGGCCTTTCCCGCCAGTTTCTCTATGCTGGGAGAGCAACAGGTCCACTAATGGCTGCTGCAGGCATAAGACACAGATGTCCACAGAACGCTCTGTGTGGCCTTACACAGCAATTCCTGTGTACAGGGACAGACGTAACACTGACTCAACTGTTAGAGCACTTGGAGCACAGTACCGCCAAACCCAAATGGAAACGGTGCCTTTGCTGGGGCATGGAACAAATGATGCGCACAAAGAGGAAAGGGGAAAAACTGCTCCCTAAAAATACAGCTGCTATTTATAGACTTTTTTGAGTCTTTTAAAACAACAGGAATGGTATCATGCTTGAGTCTGGATTTTTTTTTTTTTTTGCTTTTTTTTCTGTGCAGTTTTGAACCTGCTGTACCTAAGAAGTGTACAGTACTAAGAAGGTAATCATAGCCACAGACAGAATTTTCAGAGAAGACATACACAGAAAATCATTTATTCAACAGAACAATACAAAATGCTGGTTGCATATTTCATGCACCACTTTCATAAAAACTAATTAAAGCAGCATCTTTTTTAAGAACTATCTGCTCTTGTTGGTAAGCTAAGCCCTGTAGCACCCCAGATGGGAAGGCACACAAAATTTTATAGTAGCTTACACAAAAACTGTTCATGAAATTCAAACACTAAAAAAGAGGCTACAGTTTAGTACACGAGACAAAAACCTGGTAACATAAATGCTGACCTGTCTGAATGGCACGCAGAAGATTATTCAAGCTAAACTTCTTTTACTTCTAAAATACTCAAACTTCTTGAACCAATATTTCAGAAGGTACCTCTAAAAATCTAGATTTTTAGATGACTACTTTTAATAATTTTTAAAAGAAGAATTTGTATGAAGGCATAGTTAATTTTCCTTTTACAGTTGAGACCATTTTTTTAGCAGCTGTAATTATAAGTTGAATTGCTCATAACCACATTATATTCACATAAACATAATTTACACAGGATTACTTTTGCAGGTACTTACGCAAAGGATTTTGGCCCTCGCTGGCATAGTACTCGTACATGCCACTTTTGACAAGCGTATCGTAGTGGGGCAGAAACTCAATTCGTTCCTTGGTTGCCAAAAGCAACATTTGATCAACTGACTGCAGCAGATACAAAGTAACTCCATCATGAACAAGACTGCCTGCAGTGAAAATGAAACATAAAGTACACTGAAGAGCACTGCATCAGGCAACTTCTCTCAAAACAAGTATGGGTTTAGCCACAGGTAATCTCTGTGTTTTCCTAGGCGTTGCCTGTTCAGCATTTAACAACAACATTTAAATTAGTATCTTTTTGCATTTCCAAGCTTAATAATGCAAGTATTCTCAGGTAACAGCTATGTACATATATTTTTTCCTACCATTTACAGAATTTGTGATGGAAGATACTTAGTATAGCTGTCATCATATTAACTCATCAAAAACATGTTTATGGAAGTAATTTTTAACAATTTTTGACAAACTATTACAGGATTTGTACTTTCAGGTAATTATTGCATGTCATAGAGGCACAAACAATTATCACGTGACCTTTATGATCAATATAAGAAATAGCTGTAATTATTTAGCCATCTAAGATACTTACTGAAGTTATCTTCCGTAATCTCCATCCTATTTGTGGTGGTGATAACAAAGGTTTCATTAGAAGATATGCCAAATGCCTAAAAAAATTGAAGGTTATTTAGTTACGATAACTAAGTTGTCCAAAAACTATTCAGATACATTACAGCAAAAAAGGGCACGGTCTATTTACTTTGTGACAAGCTACTCATGAGCAATCACATAATCTCTTGGAACACAGTTGCAAGTAGGACCACTTGTTTTCTCAATTTAGCCAAATCTGTCCATACTAGATTGGTTTGTTTTTTTAACCTGAATAAAATAAAAATATGCTCTAGGGAGCAACAAGAATTTTTAGGAGGAAGGACTGTCTTACAGATAATCCCCTTGAGGGCAGAGGAACAAGACTGAACACCTCTACTTCTGACTGTGAAATAGCAATACAACAGCAATAGTTACGATCTAGATGGTGTCCCATATTTAACTGCACTCTTGAGACACCAAACCAACCTAATAATTCTTAATGTTAGATATTAAAGCCTTTGTTCTTCAATTATATCATACAGCTAAAAAAAAAAAAGAAAATGATTTCTTTCAGAAAAATTCTTTGCTGTTAAAACACTGACGTTTACTCTTCTGAACCTACACAATCTTTCCCACTTTGATGTCTTCTTTTGAATGTGTTTAACTGTAGCTTTAGACTTTTTCTCCTGCTTTCTACATGCATTTAAATGCCTCTACTTTAGCCTGCATTTTTGCACCCTGATGTCCAACACTAGTCTCTTTCCAAAAATAATAAAATAAATGTCTGTATTTTCTGCTGCCTCCCCAGGTCTTTGAAACTCAAGCAAAAGTCAACCGTGGTCTCATCAAACTCCATCAACCCACTCAGTCTTGCAGTGACAACTCAGACAGGTGCTTCAAGCATTTTTAGCCAGATACTTCCCTGAAGAAAGCTCTAGAATTCCCTGCAGCAGCTTGCCCTCATCATTTCCCACATCTCTTTTTCCATCTCTATTACTCAGATGCATGAAAATATTCTTAAACACTACTTATGTCATTAGGAGCCTCCTTTCCATATTTCAGTTACCTTCTCCCTGTGACCACATTAAAGTTAGTTATTATCCATCAGCAAAATTAGAAAAATTGTTGAATTTCTCATAGCACTTGGTGCAAGTGATACAAATGCAGATGACACAGAGACTGATACTCAGACTTAAGAACCTGGAGTAACACTTTTTAACTCTTATACATTCAGATCACTTCAATTTTGCCTCTCACATTACACAAATTTCCACACAGCAAAGATGTGCAGGAAAAGCTATAAAATTGCTTAAAGAAAGAAAAACAGGCATTAAAATATATGGATTTTTGAAAGCTAACATCCTACTGTGCCATTCGAGGTCAGTGGTTAATATAGTGTAACTGTAGAGTTTTATATCTGAAATCACAGATAAGCATCTTTCCCTCCAGCTTCCCTGTTTTCTCAATCTCCCAAAGGCTCTTCTGCTCTCAAACCCTTATGAAGGGTGCAGTATTTACTTTAAGGCAGCAAAAAGTTAGGATCAGCTAGTGCATGTGCAAGACAGCAGCCTGCTACCAGAGCAGAGGCAGCCTCATCCTTCTGGTCTTCTCCCCCATTCCATGAGTGAGTCTCAACTAAACCAACCCCAAGCACAGCCTGGCAGGCCATGCTTTAATTGCCTGGGTGAACCCAGCATTGCTGCGTCCACTGGCAGCAGGTCCTATCCACTTCATAAGCCACTAGATAGGTATAGGGATCAAGTTTGGCAGTCTGAACTGCAGACAACTTTCTTCTTGTCCATGCCATGGTTTAATAGGCCATATCCTTTGTAAACTTTGGGGATTACTCAGTTTGAATGCTTCACTTCTATTTAAGACTTATTTGTTTTACTTCCTCCCTCCCTCTGTCCTACATTCTTGGTTATCCCAGTCCCTGCCTCCTCCTGCTATGCCAGGTAGCAGTAATGGGGCTGCACAGCTGGGCTAGTATGTGGATGTGATTCCCTGAATGAGAAGCTGCTGGTCATTCCTGAATTAAAGTGAACCTACTGGGCAATTTACTTGTAGAGTTGGTGATTTTCATTCAGTTCTGACAGACAATGTTTGGTCAAATGTTCCATTTCTCAGTAAGATTTGTCCACGTAAGAGATGTCATGATACCTTTTGTTGGCAAGAACTTCAAGTTTCACTGCCATGTCTTTTTCAGCCCGGCATGGTGCCCTTTTCCAAATAAGTACTGAAGATGCACACAACTCAGTTTGGTAAGATTGATGAGACAACCCAGAAGCACATCCATAGGATAAATCTGAGTTATTCTATGATAATCCAGACACACAATCATGATGAAGCTTGTCATGTCATCAAAATCTTCAAGGGTACAATCCCCATGCTCAGAAATGCCTCTGCACATTCACAGCGAAAGCATGTTTGGAGGTTATTGTATTCACACAACTAAGTGGAAAGCTTCTAACTTTTTGTATACATCAAAGAAGAGACGTTGGAGAAAAAAATAGAGACAAGCTTCAAAAATAAATCCATAAGCTAGAAAAGGCAGACATGTGAAAAGGCAAGGATCCCTAAACTGTTGCTTACATATTATTGCTACACGCAAATGCAAGAGTTGAAACAGTACAAAGACAAATGCACAGTTATGCACACAGAGAAGAGAAAAATTACACCTCAAGCCTGAAAAGCATAGATTTTGTCAACAAACCAAAATTTTACTATTCTGTGAAAACAGCCATAATTGTTGACTGAAAACCAAATTAGTTGCTAAACCACACTTTGGAAGCATGCTGAGTGTACACTGCTGGGCTTTGATGTCAGGGAGCTGTAGGGGCGACCAGTGTGATCAATCAACTGCCCTGAGACAGTCACAGCCAGTTCCAGATAGCTCTCCATGGAATCAACTCACTTCTCACCCAAATTTCCACCAGAAGGGCACATAGTGCTTCTGCTCAAACTTATCCTTGAAGAAATAGAAGAGACAAATGAGAAACAACAGAGGAGATATGTCAGGTGACATTATCAGGGACAGACACATCAAAGGACGTTCTTCACACCAGAGCAGGGATGGTCCCAGAGGTGCTGAGGCCCTTGGAGGACCCATGTCAGGGCACAGAATTTCCTCTCTCTGTCTTCCTACTCCCATGGAACTGTGACCTATGGCCAGTTCATCACAGCAGGAAAAAAAAACAGTAAGAGCAGCAGAATAAAGCCCTGTACATGCCCTGACATCTCACATCATCTGTTGCCTAACCAAAGGAATCGGGATTGACCATGCAATGTGCATTGGGAGAACAAGGATAAATTAGACTAGGAATGGGGAAAAAATGGCGTATGACAGCAGATGAACTTGGAAAAGGGGAAGGAAAGGCATTTCTCTAAGTGATTAATTTCCCCCCCAATCAATAATCCAATTTTTGTGTTAATGGGCAATAAATTAAATTAAGAAAAACAAAACCCCTGAGTTGAGCCTGTTTTGCACACAGCAGGGTATCAGTCCTTAAACCCATGGAATGATACAGAAGCAAAAAAGCTGTCTGTACAAACAAGAGGAATGCCTTCTTTAAAAACTGGAGGATCAGTCTGAAGCACCACCTATGCTTCATGACAAATAAAGTTAACAGCTCTCAATTTGCTTGTAGATGTTCATTATATGATATTAATATAATGCCAAAGGAGTTTGAGACAACGTGACATGCCCAAGAAGCTTTCAGCTGAGCACTTTACAGGTATGACACATGAAAGTGTGAATGAACTGTGATATCTTTAACCTTTAAATCTGAATCAAGAAGCAAGGTTCAGTTTATGTACTAGCTTCAGCCACAGGTTTTCTTTATAAACTAAAAAACCCCACTAACTTCAAAACAAAACACAACCCCTCAAACCACAAACAACTCCTCAGCAGTCTACACTCCTTCACACAGGCCTTTGCTTCTTTTCCCTTTCATATATCAGCACAAAAGCTCAGAAGTTTCACTTCTACTTGATCTGCACATGCACAGCGAGGCTTACCTGGCTACTGAGCCAACTAAAACACTCAGCATGAAGTCAACATAGATTTTGTCTCTGGATTTACTATTGGCCTTGGAAAAGGTGTTCAAGCAAATATTTAACTTGTGTGTGTGTATCACCACAGCTTGCAGTCACATGAATAAGCCTGAGGTGGTAAGTGAAGGAGAAATAACATGTTGTAAGGACAGAGTCATTGGCCTGCTTCCTCTGGTCTCTCAGTCTATTACCATAAAAAAATAACTTCTCGTGGTGACTTTTAAAACTGAAGGAATGGAACACTCTCCAACACGATGAAGGTAGAACAGTGAAGCAAAAACGACGGTATCTTTAGAAAAGACATTTAACTCCTTGGAATCCAAACCTTTCCAACAAAAACAGTAGTTCCCTACAATATGCAACTTCTGTACCCTTAAAATTCTGTATCCTCCCACCATAACCAATCCAAGCAGACAGTGCATGAGAATCATGATAATAAATGCCCTCAGAGCTTGGTGATGCAGCCCAAGGATAACAAAGACATAACATCCATGGAGCCACCTTCCACAGCCAAGAAGTATTTTTTCTGACTACTAGAACTGTATTGCCAATGCAAACCTCTAAAGGGAAACCTGAACTGTATCAGTTAAATATAAAGAAGTCTGATAATGCAATTTTCAGTGCTGTCCTTCATAGTTATTTACTTGGCATGGCAAAAAGCAATATAGCTTTTTCAGTATTTCAAACCCATCCAGCAGCTCCTTTGCAAAAACTTGTCCAGGAATCTGTAAAAATGAAGGTAAGAGTCACATCCAAACACTGAGAAGCCTGTAGCCTTCTGTAATTTTGCATGTGAATATCCCATGCTATTTACCAAATTACCATCTGAAAGACATGCATTTATCAGTTAGTTATCCCACTTAATGAAGAATTATCAGTCCAAATTGAGAGGAATCTTTTCCATCAACGAATGAATGAAATGATAGTACGCATTTAAGAGAAACTATTTCTTCTAAAATCACAGATTTTCAAGCCAAGAACTGTTTTTGTATAATTTCTCTCAATTATTCATACAACTATATAATATTAAGGTAGTTAATAAAAGTAGCAAATACAAAAACTAAAATATAAAAATATTAAGTGGAGATCTTACCACCAGTAGTAAATAAGAACATCTGTACGTGATTTTTAAAAATGCTAATCAAATAAATCTTCCAATCCACTGTGAGATCAGTTCTCAACATGATGACAACTTGCTGAGGATCTCTTAGTGAGGACCTGAGACTAAGTACTCATGGTAGCAAGACAAGTATGATAACAGTCATCTCTAATCATAATCCCAATGAACTTCCCTAGTGTCAGAACACAAACTTATATATAACATCTTTGGACACCAACAGAAAAAAGAATCCAAAGTCTCTAGAAAAGTAGTTGAAATTAAAAAAAAAAAAAAAAAAAAAAAAAAAAAAAAAAAAAAAAGGAAAAAAGAAAAAGGCAGCTAGAAATTATTTCTAAGCGCTTCTTGCAGTTCAAAGCAAAAATTTATATATTACAGAAATACAGGCATACACAGGAGCCCGTATCTTCAGGTCAAATGGTTTTTACAGACTATCTACAGACAAAAACTAGCAATAAACACTAACATTCTAAAATATTTTCCAACCATCCTTAATTGACAGCACCATCTCCATCTAAAGAACAAATTACAGAGAGTAATATTTGCAGAACTTGAAGGTCCTTGCTCTCTGTTGTACTTAAAACCTTCACTACTTTTAGAAGTTCAGTTGATATACTTCTAAATATTTACAGAAAATAATCAATAAAAGATGTTAAGCGAACCCAGAGTTTAACAGAAACACTTAGAAAATTGCTGTGTATCACAAGATCCAGTAACAGAATAGGTTTTTGAAGTTTTTTAAAGCTGTATCACAATTTTGATGGAAAAACAGAGAGAAAAAGAAGATAGACAAACCGTATGACACGAGATCTCTACAGAAGTCTCAAGTGTATTTGTCCAGAACAATGCATTAACTCAGACATCTTTTCAAGATTTGCAACTTTTAGCAAGCAGAAAGAAGCCTGGGACCCCAGAATTTCTACCAAGAGCATGCCGCCATTACTAGACTCAGTCTGAGTCTAGATAACTTCCACAAGACCTACACAAACCACCGTGTCTAAAATCACTATCACGAATACTCAGCGCAGCTATCAGCCAAAATTTTAACATTAACTTCGTGCCAGCTTCTTCTACCAAAACACTTTGTATGGCACCACTTAATGAAGGAACAAGAATTCAGAAACCACTCCTCATAACCAAAAAATATTTGGCCATATCTAACAATGCACCTGGATAAATAATCCTAAAGATTGCAGGTACTCTGCATCTGACTGTGTTGCCAACACTCTAATTTGACCAGGAACCTACAAGCCACTCAGCTTTCCAAATCAAATGATACACCACAAGGCTGTACCTAAGTGCACAAAGGTATGCAAACTGCATCATTCTTCCCACCAGAACATCAATAACAAAGATGCTATACACAAGATTTTCAGTGAAGTCTGAAATACAGAGTGATAGTTCTGGAAAAAACTTACAGCATTACTGCATCTTACACAGATCTTACAGTAGTTCCAAAAGTGTCTTTAAAAATCAAGGAGAAACTTGCTTTGCATATGCATAGCATGTTTAAAATATATCTATTTTTAGTTTCTGGTTATACAGAATTGCTAAAATTGCTAAACAATTATATGGCTTAAAATACAAAAATACAATTATTGCAAGATGGACTGATTTCATCATTAATGGAAGTATCTCTATTGAGCATTTATCAGAATGATGTTTTGGAGATACAACCTTGCAGAAATTCCTAATACCTTTTCTTTGATTGCAAATAATTTGATTATACTTTATTTATTAGGCATTGTTAAGCAAATATTCACCCAAAACATTTCACTTATTTCTTGTCTTGATTTGATACTACACTTATGCTTATTTTCCATACACCATCTTAAATGAATATCCTTTTCTGCCTCTTGGCTTATTGAGACCCTGGAATTTATCTGGGTGGACTGGCAAAATAAACTATTGAAATAGTAAGCAGACAGGTTAGGATACAATGGGAAGCTCAACAAAAATGTGACACAAGATTAAAAGCAAAAAAATTTGTTTTATTGTGATATTTTGGTTTTTTGAGTATTTTCTTTAATTACAGATATTTACTTGATTACAGATTTATGTTTTTTTTTCACACAAGGAGATCACAGCAACGAGGAGAAGTTTCAGAAGAACGAAGGAAGCATTTCCCAATGAGTTTTGCTCCTATATAAGTAGTAACACTAATCTTAGTACCATTAATTCCCTACAGAGTGGTAGATCACCTCAAAGCCTCCCAAAAATCCCTTCACACGTAGCAAAACGTCTGTGCAGTTTCCAGCACAGACACCTTTCTGTTTTAAAAGGAGCGTGACCCCTCTTATGCGCTGGAAGGATTTCTGCCAGCAACAAACGGAAGCATTCCAGCTGCACTGTGTACCTGGATAACGTGAGCAAGGGATCTCAGATCAGCTGCTAACAGTTTAGCTCCATTCTGCTTATTGCCACTAAGTATTTTTGAATTATACTCTAAACATCTGGACAAGCAGTGGGGCACAGACCTAAGATAAGACAACAATAAGGTGCACAAGAAACCGTACTGCCAAGAAGAAGCAAAACACAGTATTTAACCCACTTATTCACCTTAAAACTTCATGGTTCTGTAGACTGAAATTATATAACTGCTCCACAGTGCACAAATGGAATACTCAAGCTAGCATTATTCTTGATTAAGAGGTTTCTGCTTTAGGATTGATCACTACAAAGATGAAGAATGAAGACCATATATGCTTCACCCTCTTATAAGATTTTTTCCCTAAATCTACCTTCCTGCAAAGCCACTTCAAATTACACAGCCATGCATTAACTGCTTAGGGGACAGTAGAAAAATATTTGCTTCAAAGAACACCCCAAAATTTCAAAAGTTAATTAAGAATATTTTAGCAATAATAGAGGAATATTTTATATGACAACAGACACGACATGCATCAGCTCCTAAATCAACCTCTGAAATGGCTGAATCAGTTACTTTGCTACACAAACAAGAAAATACCTTCTCTCTGCATTATGAGAAAAAAACCTCTGAGTCTCAGAGGTAGCAGCCTAAGACCATGCCTTCAGGCATGAAGATACTCAAGTATTTTCAACTTGAGATCATCACATACCGCAATCAGGTTTAATTCCGTAATTTTTTGCAGGATTTGACTCCTACATACCCAGCTCTATCCAAAAGTATTTTCTTGTGCCATAGGAAGATGTTCACAACATTAACAGTTACAACAGCTCAATATTTCTGGCATCCTTGCCAGCCATGACCATGTGGGAGCACCTCTGCTGCCACAGTAACCTCATTCAATTGCATGACAAATTGCCAATCAAAGTCCATCGGAAGCTGAGCCTGCACTGAGGCTGAGCCACCAGACAGGAGACCTGTGGAAACAACACTGCTGCATATGCGCTCTCCGCCCAATCGAGCAATCTGGCAGTGCTTAACAGCTTTAACCGTCGAAAAGTGAATACAGCATTCCACTTCACCTTAGTCTGAACCAACCCAAAATCTGCTTAACAAAAGAATCGTTCTTCCTCAGCTTTCATCGCTTCCCTCTCTTTCAGCACCACGAAGCTAGGAAAGTCTGCCCCAAGCCGCTGAACCCATTCTTCATGTTCTCCCGAAAGTAATTAGTTGCAACTTTTAAGATGCCAGAAACTGAGAACTTTGGAGTACAACACTCAGAGAAACATAATTTACAAAGCTCTTGGAGCTCTGAGGTGCCAGAATGCTCTTACAGAAGTCCTAGAACTCGTGTATTGTGGAAGACAGCAAACATTCCAAGCCCCTGCCTGTCCAGTTTTCACTGTACCGACGTTTACAGGTCTTGCCAATCCACCTGTCTCAGCACCCTTTCAGAGTCAGACGTCCCGCATGTCAGATGATGAAAGCTCCAAAGGGCAAAGAGTCATCACACTGAAACTAGCAGCGACATGGTGAGGCATCTCTGACTGCTCTTACAGGTAGTCAACACACTACTGGAGAAGGTCTTTCCCTAAGGGAATGATTAGCTGAGGTTCTCGTTGCCTAAGTTCGTAAGAGCACAGACCCCAATATCCTTAACACCCAAAAAAGCCACCAGGACTGGCGATAAGGCTTGTGATATTAAACATACTAAAAAACTACACTTGAAAATTTTTCACAGGTACCACATTCAAACACAGCCAGGTCTGCTTTGCAGCACCAGGCTTCTCAAACGCTCTGATGCCCATGCGAGAGCCTGCCTAAAAGCATTAAGATACCAACTTCAAAACACCAATACATTTCTCAGGTAAAAAAATCCCCAAAGCTGTACCCAAGATTTGTCACAGCTGGTAGTGATGGCTTATTTTTTAATAAAATTGCAACTATGCCAAAAGCTCTATGAACTACTGAACACCATGAGGTTGCATAAAACATTAAGTCACAGGAGTGTGCAGTATATATAAAAAATCCCAGAAAAGACAGACTCTGTTCTAGAACAAATTGTACGTCTGTGTTAAACTCAGCCCATCGATTAATTACAAAATCTAAGAGAAAATAGGGGTAGGTTCATCATGCACATAATTGCCTCGACTACTGATAATATTTAGTATTCTTGCAACTCATCTGCTCGGTACAGTTGTAAAGGGATCCATTAAGACAATTCTTGGAGAAAATTATGTATCACTCACAATTACCCATAGAAGATACAAACCCCCAAAAGGTCATGAACCCACCCCAACGTCCAGCTTCTCAGAATGCTGAGAACACTGTAGCATTTCTTTATTCCATTTGTTTACTTGTTTCTTCCAGTCTGGTGAACTTTAGGGGCACTGATCAGACCAAGGGATGCGCTAACACACCATAACCCCTTTATTTATAAGTACAGAATCACAGAATCAAAAAGCCTGGAAAAGACTTCCAAGACTAACCTCGACTGNTTGATATAGTTATATTACATATAAAAGTGGTAGTCGGTAGTATTTATATTGTTCATAGATAATCGATAAATTTCATAAAATTTAGAAATAATTCTATTTATTCAAATGTAACGCAGGCATTTATTATATGCCATCTATTTGTAAAACATAGAATTTGCATGCTAGAAAGCTAAGTGCAAATTACACTGGATAAAGAAACTAAAATGATTTTTTTTAATCAGACTAAATTAGTACAGAAATTTAGAGCTGACTTTCCTGCACATTTCCTATTGTAAAACATGCAGGCAGCTAACAGGCTTATGGCATTTATCACTCGCTCAGGAAACGAAACCGCGACAGAAATGGGCGATGTCTACTGGCAGCGCCAGCAAACAGCCCGGACGCGGAAAACCATCTCCACTTCCCCGAGCCGTGAAGACGGAGCAAGTTTCGTTTCGCGTTACGACAGGGAAAAAGAATCGAAAGGACACGCGACAGGACGAAGGCGCCACCAGACACGGTATTTAAACGGCAGCCACCGCCGCGGACGGGAAACGGCGCTTATCGCCAACACCTTGGACAGCAGAAACAGAGCCACAGAACCATTTAGGCAGGAAAAGCCCTCCGAGACACCCGAGCCGGCCCTGTCACCGAACCCAAGCACCG
>WBMY01009912.1:744907-766322 GCA_013397315.1 Donacobius atricapilla | reverse complement strand
TCACCGCCGAGCGCGGCCCCGTCACCGCCGAGCGCGGCCCCGCCACCGCCCGGGCAGCGGCCAGGGGGGACCGGAGGTGTGAGGTCCCGCTTCGTCTGCCTTCAAACAAAGCCGCCAGTCCAGATCCCGGTCCTGTTGTTTCACATAATCACGGAATCTCAGAAACGGGTTGGAAGGGACCGCAGCGGGTCACCTGGTCAAATCTCTGCTAAAACAACGTCATCCCAAACCAAAGAATTGTGCCCAGGCGGTTCTTGAGTGTCTCTCCAGTGGGAGAAACTCCACAACCTCTCTGGACAATCTGCTCCAGTGCGCCCTCACTTGCCCAATGAAGTTCTTCCTCTCGTGCAGGTCGAACTTCCTGTGTATCAGTTCCTGCTCATTTGCCGTGTGTCCTACTGCTTGGCGCTACCAAGAGGAGCCTCCTCTCGGCACCTCGCTTTATATACGTGCACACACATTGATGGGCTTGTCTGCTCTTGAGGCTGAACAGGCCCAAGTTCTCATCCTATCCTCATAAGAGAGGTGTTCCAGTCTCTTAATCATCTTTGTTGCCCTCCACTATATCCACTGCAGGAGCTCTGTGTCTTTTACTGAGGATGCCAGGACTGGGCACAGAATGTCAATTGTGGCCCCATTAGGGCTGAGTAGAGGGGCAGGAGCACCTTCCTTGACCTATTAGTGATGCTCTCTTCCTAATGTACCTCAGGATTCCATTGGCCTTCTTGGCCACAAGGACACTGCTGTCTCATGGACAGCTTGTTGTCCACCTCGACCAGCAGGTCCTTCTCTGCAAAGCTGCTTTCCAGCAGGCCGACCCCCAGTTTGTGCTGGTGCAGGGGATTATTCTTCCCATGCCAGAATCTGTGTATACCTTGGTTTAATTTCAGAAGATTCTTTGTCCGTCTCTCCACCCTGTTGAGGTCCTTCAGAAGGGCTGCACAGCCCTATGGGGTATCAGCTACTCCTTCCAGCTTTGTGTTATCAGTTAAATTGTTGAGGAGACCTTTGTCCCTTCATCCAAGACATTGATGAACAAATTAAACAGTACTGGACCCAGTACTGAGTTTTGAGGGACAACACTAATGACAGGCCTCCAACTACACCCTTTGCCGCGGATCTTGACCTTCTGCCAGTCACCCGGTTCTCAGCCCACCCCACTGTCCACTCATCCAGCCCTCACAAAAGGGTAGCTGCTTCTGTTTTAAGGAGTCTTGGTTTTGAGGAAGGGATTGTGATGGCATATAGGGGAGCTTTGTAAAACAGTAGAGGTGACAAATGAGTAACAAAAAAATCTTGTCACATTGAACACTTCCAAGGACTGGGATTCCACCACTTCCCTAGGCAGCTTTTTCCAATACTTAACTACCCCTTCACTGAAGAAAGTCTTCCTGATGTCCAACCTGAACCTCACCTGGCACAGCTTGAGGCTATATCCTCTTGTCCTGCCACTTGTTTCCTGGGAGAAGAGACTGACCACCACATGGCTACAGCCTCCTTTCAGGTGGCTGTAGAGAGAGATAAGGCCTCTCCTGAGCCTCCTTTTCTCCAGGCTAAACAACCCTAGCACCCTCAGCTGTTCCTCATCAGACTTGTGTGCCAGATCCTTTGCCAGCTCCATGGCCCTTCTCTGGACATGCTCCAGCCTCTCAATGTCCTTCTTGTGGTGAGGGGCCCAAACTGAACACAGCGTTTGAGGTGTGGCCTCACCGGTGCCCAATACAGGGTAGGCTGTCCTGCCGGCCTCACTGTTGCTGATCCAGGCCAGGATGCCATTGGCATTCTTGGCCACTTGGGCACACCCTGGCTCATATTCAGCCGCTGTCGACCGGCACCCTTAGGTCGGTTTCCTCAGGGCAGCTTTGCAGCTACTCTTCCCCAAGCCTGTAACACTTCCTGGGGTTGTTCGTGACCCAAGGGCTGGATCCAGCACTTGGCCTTTTTGAACTTCAGACCATTGACCTCAGCCCATAAATGCAGTCTGTCCAGATCTCTCTGCAGAGTCTTCTTCCCCTCCAGCATATCAACACTTCTGCACATCTTGGTGCAAAGTGACTGAGGGTTCGCTTGATCACCAGGGTTGTCAATGAAGATATTAAACAGGACAGGCCCCAATCCTGAGCCCTGCAGAACACCGCCTGTGACTGGCCATCATCTGGACGTAACTCCACCATTCTCTGGGCCTAGTTAGACTACAAGAAAGCAAATTGCATAGTGGAACTGAGCAGTGTGGAGTTTTGTGAGAATAAAGAGCATTTGTACTAGCCAGTTAAGAAGGGTCGCTTGAGACTTTTTATATAGGCTGTGACTCTGAGCCCCTCTAAATGATGACTTGATGAAATTTGGAAAAGTGTATCAAACCGTGTTACTTTATGAATTAATCAAACAAAATTTTGTTTTACAGTGTACCTGTGTTTCTAGCCTCAAGACAGCACTTCCATTTTAGAATGCTAAGTACTTTGGGAAAAAAAAAAACCTTGATGAAGTATTTAATCTAGTTTCAAAATTAATATTGCAAGGAGGAAGGGATGGTCCTACCTGAAATACAGGCACTTAATTTGCATGAAAATTAATTCCTCACCCTTCAGCCTTTCTCCAAGCTGGCTTAAAGAGTGCCTGCAGTTGCAAAGTTTTCATTTTGCAGTATGAAGTATTTTGTTCTTGAACAACTGAATAATAATTTTCATCATTGTCGAACAGAATTTCTTTTCTGGAAAAAAGAAATTTATATTGATCTACTGTATTTTAAAGTCAGATACCATGTTATTTTTCAAAATTTAAAGTAACAGAGTGACCAATAATTTGTTCATCTTGCCATTTGGTATTTCAGATGATGCTCAGGAAAGTGTTTTTTTCTGTGTGCGTGTGCGCGCAAGGATGTATTTATTGTTATACATATATATATATTGTTACATATATATTGTTATATATTATGTGTATTTAATTTTTTTCATTCAAGGAATAAGTTAAATATCTGATTTCTTTTGTTTTATTGAAGGCAAATATTAACTAGCTATTGGAGTCCAAGGCACGTGGAAAACCCCTCAAACTGCCCTGGGGGGTCCGAGACCTGGCTGGGACCCCAGGAAAGCATTGCCTTTGACCTTAGTCCATGGGAAAAACTTCCAACACTCATAGATGAATTGAAAACAACAAAGGTGTAAAATAAAGAGTAGTTTAGTTTGTCATAGGGAAAATTTTGTAGTTTGGGGTTTTTAGTATGGAAGTAGATCAGAGCAAGATGGAGAATTTTGGGCGTTGTCTCGTGTTCTTCTACTCCATTTTCTGCTGTGACAGTGGCACAGAGACATTGGTAGAATGGATTTGATGTAGAAATTGCGTGTCTAGAATAGGTAGTAGTTATTGGTACAAAACTGTAAATATAGTACGCTTTAAGAGTTAATTGGGTTAGAAACCTTTAAAAACAACCTTGGACCCTCCGACCATGTTCCTGTAGCTGCTTTCTCTTTAGCATGCTGAGTCTGCTGTAAGGCCTTGAGATAAGAAATAGAAAAAACACCTTTGAAGACCAAAACTACAGGTTCTGCTCATCTTTTAAACCCTGGTACAGGACTTTGAGAGGAAAAAAACCCTAGATAGGGGATTGATGGGGTGGAAATTCCATCACTAAGTTCCAGCACTGGACATTTTTAGATAGTAAATATTTTGTATGCACATAATGAAAATTGCTGTCTTCACTAGAAGAAAGTGCACAGCCTCTGTAGTAGCTTGTTGCAGTGGCACAGTCTGTTGAGTGATACTGGATGCTGCTGCCTAGATATGCTTTGCAGGTGCAGTGCTACCAATTCCAAGTGATCCAAGAAAAAGTGCTGTTCCTCCTTAAGGTAACAAAGTTTTTATATGTAAGAAGAGGTGGCATCTTGAATTCAGAACTCCATGGACCTTTGACCTGGCCTGTTAGAAAAAATACCTCAGTGAGAACCCCTGAGGTGTGAAACAAAAGAACATCATTGCTGGAGCCACTGAGATGTGAAACCACAGTATCAGTATTCAAGAAAACCAAGGCATTTCAGAGACAGAAACCAAATCAGAGAATTAAACAATGAATTATCATCATAACATGAAAACTAAGGTAGATATGGAGAAGTGTGTTACTGAAGTGCTATCTAGTAATTTTTTTTATTTTCTTCTCAGTAACTTGACAATAAATAGTGAGCAAATAAAGTGACAAAAATTGTGAAACACAATCTACTTAGTCAAGTTGAGAGGACTGTTAACACAGTCCATGGTTCTGAATATCTGACTGATATGATAAGAGATTAAATTAAATTTTAAAAATTGGAGGCAACTGAGAGATGGCGAAGAAGGGGGAAGGGCAACAAACCATTAGTACAACCTCCTGTGGTCTAAATTAACTCTGTCAGCAAAACTCATGTAAGTTCTCACTGTTCATTGTTTACTTCATTAACAAAAACACAAAGGAACATGCTCATTAAAATCCAGTAGAAATAAAGGCTCTGATGACTACAGATAGGCTATAAATGGTTGTGGAAAACATGCTTAAAATGACTGGGCTTTTCAAACTAAGAAAATATTATAGTTAAAAGTATAAAATTAGGAAAGATGATCAGGACCTTCTAGTATATCTCACAAAGCAAGAAGGAACATGGACTTATATTAAGAAACATGCAGAACTGACAGGAAGATCTACTTTTCATAAAACATTTGAATGGACTATGAAATACGTAATGAGAATGAATAATTTAGTGAGGTTTAAAACAATTTTTTAAATTCATATGAATAGAAAAGCGATAAAGGACTAGAAAAATTAAGAATTAAATTATTCCCAGGAGAAATACAAATTGTATATTTTGGTCTTAGAATAAAATACCCAAATATTACTGAGTAGAGAGTTTAAGTTGGAAAACAAGTTATTCTATATCTGATCATTGTAGTTTTTTGCATATTTGGAAGGAGGACACTAGATGGATACTTGTAGGATTTAGCTTGTCAGGTCTTCTAGGATTGTCATGGAACTATTTGAAGGAAACCATGGCAATAGCAGGGAACTTCTCTGAAAAGGGAACCAGCAAGAAGCTTTTGTCATTCACCTTTGACAAGGGCAAATGAATGCAGCCAAATATTCAGCGGTCATGAAATAAGTCTGATGGCAATCCACTGCACCTCGTGAGTCCCAGAGTCAACTCTCTCATGGGAAATTAATAAGGATGTACCAAACCTTAAAAACTTTCTTCCTCTGTAGATAAAGAAACATGAATGATTCTTGAGCAAATACATGAGAACATGTATCCAGCAAATGCATAGTGGTAGAAAAATTTTTAATTTGTGGAAAGGCTGTTGGAGTATAAGATTTATGTCTTCAGGCATTACTATTCTAATAAAACACTGTTGATGCTATAATTGCAAAAATTTTTAAGATCATGTCTGAAGAAGTCCCTTCACTCACACTCTTAAAAGACTGGGATCAAATACATCATTCCCTCCTGCAGAATGTGTAAGAAATAGGAAAACTTGATTAATACATTGTCACAGAAAAGATCCTACCACATAAGACCCTATGCTTTTCCATTCAAATTGCTATTGCTGTTCTATGGTCTTAAATGAGTGTCTTCCAGGCTTTTAGTAGCTGGGCATCACTAGTATTTCCTTTTTTTTTTTTTTTGGAAGGCTGCTTCTTCCCTTTTCTTTTCTTATTGCCTTGCTTTTAACACTCTTTCTTATACTCTTCTTTTTACCCTTCCCCTTCCCATGGCTGCTTTCCCCTGGACCTTCAAGGAGGGATTTTATCATCAGCTCCAGTAGCAGTGGCATCATGGACTCCAAGCCTGAGCAAGCCAAGTTGACTGCTTAGTTATTTGTGATATGTCTCTGCATGGCATTGCCTCCTACTCCTGATGTTGGGACGGTGACACAGTAACCATTGCCCCGTCTTTGTCACTATGGGCGCGTCTTGCCATGCAGGGATTCTTCAGGCATGTATCACAGCTTCTGTTGTAGCACTGTGGTGGGTTGACGCTGGCCAGATGCCAGGCATCCACCAAAGCCAGGCTCTCACTCCCCTCTGCAACTGGGCAGGGGAGAGAAAATGCAGTGAATTCATGGGTTGGGAGAAGGACCGTGAGAGATCATTTACCAAATACCATCACGGGAAAAAGACACTCTAGCTGGGGATATTAATTGAAGTTATTACGAACAGAATCAGAGCAGGTAAGAAGTAAAATGAGAAGTAAAATTTAGAAAATTTTAGAAAACACGGTTTTCTTTATCTTTTACCTGGTCTACNATTGAAGTTATTACGAACAGAATCAGAGCAGGTAAGAAGTAAAATGAGAAGTAAATTAAATCTTAAAAACACCTTTCCCCCATGCTTCTGTCCTTCCCTGCTCTACCTCCTCCCCTCAGTGGCACAGGGAGACAGGGAATGGGGGCTACAGTCCGTTCATCACACATTATCCCTGATGCTGAGCAGCAAGATGAGTCCTTCCCCTGCTCCAGTGTGGGGTCCCTTCCACAGGAAACAGTTCTCTGCAAACTGCTGGAATGTGGGTCATCTTTTCAGTGTGCAGTCCTTCAGGCACAACATGCTCCAGTGTGGGCCCCTCACAGTGTCACTAGTCCTATCAGGAAACCTGCTCCAGTGTGGGCTCCTCTTGTCACAGGTCCCTGTCAGGAGCCTATTCCAGCATGGGTTTCCCATGGGTTCACAGCCTTGTCTTGGGCATCCACCTGTTCCAGTGTTGGTCTCTTCCATGGGCTGCAGGGGATCTCAGCATCTCCATGGACCTCTGTGGGCTGCAGGAGGACAGCCTTCTGCACCGTAGTTCTCACCATGGGCTGCAGAAGAATCTCAGACTTGGAGCATTCCCTTCCCCTCCTTTTCCACTGACCTTGGTGTTAACAGGGTTGTTCCTCTTCCGTATTCTCACTCTGCTTTTCTCTGGCTACATTTTATCTCAACAATAACCTTTATATTTTCCTTCTTAAACATGTTTTCACAGAGGTGTTGCCACCATTTCTGATTGACCCAGCGCTGGCCAGCGGCACATCCATCTTGGATGAGCCTGGCATTGGCTCTGCTGGACATGGAGGAATCCTCCAGCAGCTTCTCACAGAAGCCACCCCTGTAGTCCCCCTGCTACCAAAACCTGGCCATGCTAACCCAATACAAGCACATACAAAAGACGTATTGAAGAAGCTTCTAGGTTAAGTATTTGTGTTCTCAGCACCCATAATAAAACACCTGAGGAGTAGCTTCTGAGGAATCAAACCATCCAGCAGTTGCCGGAAGAGATCTTCATTAATGCTAAATTGTCATTCCTTGATTTCTTGTTTATACTTTTAAAATTCTATCTTTCAAGTTAGTGGTTTTCCTCTTAAAATACCTAAACTTGTCTGAGCTGTGCAACCTCTGACTGTTTTCCCTTTGTCTTGTGTGACTGAACTCTGCAGCTTTCCTTATGACTTTGTTACAAGTCATGGCCTAACCCTTGGGAGAAGGGGAAGAGGACACTAAGTCACTACCCAGCAGAAGTCAAGTAGACCCCATTATTTGGTGTCCACTCTGCATTTCAAATGTAATGTAATTTCTATTGCTAATCAAGACCTTCCAGATAATTAGAACTAGTAAACTCCAATAGCTCTTTTCCAGGCAGAACAGTGAATGCCTTTCAGCTGGGCATACCGCTTGTCATGCATGACTGTGCTAGTATTCAGAGTTCTCAGAATCACATGACTTATGCCAATACAAAGGCATTCACTATCCTGAATCCTTGTAGGAAAAGTGAAATAGAATTACGTACATCTTGCTTGTTTCAAAACACTTATACACATTCCATCACCACCTGTCTTTGCTTCTGCTTTGGAGTCTTGCCAGACTGATAAATGTTTCTTTAGAGGTGAAATTAGAGTAACAGACAATTTTATACGCCTTGTAAATCTTTGCCTTGTGCAAAGGGTTCTTGAGACTAAAATGCTTATCAGGTCACTGCTAATTAAAACTGTGGTCTCATGCATGACGTGCTAGGGAAAACAACATACAGACCACACATCACAAAGGCTCCTTGTTATCATGAAGCTGTTGATAAGAACTTCTGGAATGGAGGGACAGTACAGTCAGTCATCCTGTAGGCAGATGTGATTCTGTCTACCTCAGGCAAATACTGGGACTGGTAGACCTTTATGGACCAGGGCTCACAAAAGGTCCACTCTCCAGCGGGCAGTAGGGGACAACAGACCTGGCATCTGTCATGTCTAAAAAAGCCTGTAAACAGATCAAGTTCTACCAAAAACAAAAAAAAGCCTGCAAAATTAAGAGTTTCCTCAGGCTGTGACTGGTCTCTGCCAATCTCCTGATACAGGACTGAAGATGTCAGTGCACATCCCTTAGATATGATGACAACTAAGGCATTGATAGTCCCTCATCCAGTGGGGGTTTGAGGCCTTTGTGTCTTCTGTGCTTCTTCCATTTCTTAAAAAGGAATGAGTACCATCAAAGCTTCCAACAAATGCCTAAAATGTAAAATCCTGGTGACGATTCAATAGCCCTATATGGTGGAGAGCTTTGCAAGCAAAAAAGACTCAATGATACATTCTTTCATCATACCAGGATCTTTTCACAGCCAAAAATCTGTAGATAGGAAGTATTGAAAAAACAGGTAAATTCCCTGTTCTGTACTGCTGCCAAAAGAGGATGGTTAACTGGCTCTAAAGGACACATTAAGGTTTCCAGTATTAGAGCAAACAAGTGCACCCCAAAGAAGAATAGGAGGATTACATATATAATCTCTTCAGATTGTTTGCAGTGCTCGAAATACTTGCATCTCAAATAACCTGTAGATTATGAATGAATAGGCAAGATCCTTATTCACAAAATCTCCATTGCTTTACAGTCACTGAGCATGAGAGACCAGTCTTCCTTTTTGACTAGAGCATTGCACTGAGGGAGTTGCCCATTAGTGAAGAGGGAATGTCTTCAGGTGTTGGCTTTTTCATCTTTCTTACTCTTTCAAAAAAGAAGATAATAAAATATAGGTTGTTTTTTAATTCTACCACAGAAGTTGGAGCAGGGCTGAGAACTCCCATAAAAGGTCAGAGCAGGCAAACTATTGGAAGTATTGCACAAACACAGAGCACAAATTTTGTCAAGCTCGGAATGGAAGGCTTGCATAGACATGCCATGCTTTATGTTGGCAAAACCAATGAAGAGCATTGCAGAAGCCTCATACAAGTGAGCTGAACAGACACTGCAAAGTTAAAGCCTTAGCAGGCACAGGTTGCAGCAGGGGAGGTTTAAATTGGCTATTAGGAAAAATTTCTCCACAGCAGGTGTTGTCAAGTATTGGAACAGGCTGCCCAAGGAAGTGGTTGAATCACCAGCCCTGGAGGCATTTATAAGTCATGAGGATGGGACACTCAGGGACTTGGTTGAGTGCTGGAACTGGGCAGTGTTAACAGTTGGACACAATGAAATTAGAAGCCCTTTCCAACCTGAATGAATCTACATGATGCATTCAAGAAATACTCCAAAAAAAAAAAGAACTATCACATTATTGATGGTGATAAGAGCTTCTGATAACAGAATATGAAAAAAACAACATACCCTAGGGAAAAGAAGAAAGCTACAGAGTTCCAGCATGTTTTACAGCATCAAGTGTTATTTTTTATAGCTCAATAATTGTAACAAAAAAGCAGATGCAAGAGTGGTCACGTAAAGGAAATATTTATGTAATACTAAGATAGCAAAAGATTGGTTGGTGAGATTAATGCCAAAAGGACACCAAATAAATCATAGTCAAAGCAGCTTGGCCCTATGTTCCTAATAATGTTAAAAAGCCATCTATTTTAAAAAGGTTAAAGCAATATTTATTCCTCTAAAACTTATATGAAGAAGATGTTTCTGTATTTTATTTTTCCTCTAGAAAATGCATGTTCAACCGCAAGGAGAGCCAGGGAATTAGTATCTGCTGCTAAGATGATTACCCAGTTCCTCAAGGAAAGTCAGATTAATTGGGATTTTATGTCATATTTCTACACTTGCAGTAAAAATCAGTCCTTTACAGAGACAGGCATAAGAAATTTTGTTGAGTGTAAGAATACAAAAACTTGACACATTAAACTGTACAAAAAGTACACTAACACTAAATGAGGCAACTGTATCCAAACTTGACACATTAAACTGTACAAAAGGTACACTAGCATTAAATGAGGCAACTGCATCCATACAAAAGCTGAAATTTACAAATGACTCATACTACTGAAATGTACAGGTGCCATGGTACTTTCTCATTAACACTTCATATTCCAATAAAGAAACAAAACCAAATCCAAGAGCAGTAATTATGTCCTAGTGCCTACTGCCTAAATTTAAAAGCCATATTCTAGAACACGAATCAAAAATAAATACCTGACTTCCAATATCACAGAGGAGACATGTTCCACAAGGATTAAAAAATTCTCTCAATTTTTATATTGTGAAGACATAGAACCTAGTAAACTTGGGCTGATGTTGATCTGTTCGGCTACAATCAGCAGCCCCAAAGTATTTTACAGAACCTAGATCCAAATGTGAGGTGGTTCTAAAGGCAGTTTAAGTTAACTGACATACAGACCAATAACAACAACATACTAACATTGATTTTTTTTTTTTATTATTTGGACTACTTTGATTTCAGAATATTACATTGGCCAGTGCATTAAGCAAAGGCATTGGGATTTTGATTCTTTGACCCACGTTCATTAGGTTTCATATAAAGTCGTTGTAAATGCCATTTATTTTGCTTTCATTTAATCAACTGACTACTGCACATAGCAAGGAACCTACAGATGCTAAGAAAGAAAGATCAGTTATAGAAGTGGAGGCAAACAGGTATGGGGGAGTCAAGAGAGAGCACAGCCCCTAAATAAGCACATAATTTAAAGGAATGTGGCTCTCATATACAGCTCATAGTTTTGCTACATTGCTTTAGATAACAAAAATGTTAAAGAGATCACAAAAGGAAAAAACTTCTAAAGAGAAGGAACTGGGATGTAAAGAATAGTGTTACAGAAAACAAAAAGCAAGAGTCTTATCTGTAAAGATAAGACAAAAGAGGACAACAAAAGGAAGCATAAAAACTTCCCACCTGTCAGAAGACTTTTCTAGCTGTCAAATTAAAATTCTGGAGTATGAAAAAGGAACAGAAAATTAGAAGCTTAAATAATGTAATCATTATCATATCTGAAACAAAATACTTGTACCAGGGCCAGAAGATTCATGAACTACGTTAAGGACAACTGAGTTTTAAACTTATTCTGCAAAAATAGCCTAGAATCAGGCAATTCAGTTTTTATTTGCAGTCTGTGTTTAGATGGTCTAACTCACGTTTTGCTGTATATCCTTGGGATCCGTGTTTCATTCAAGTATTGTAGAATTAAGGAGTAGCTTCCTTTATCTTTCAGCTGCTAAAAGCCTTTAAACAACTGCAAAATTGTTTTTATCTTTGTATATTTGAATGTCTGACCTCTAAAAACAACACTCAAATACTTCAATGCTTTCATTAGGAAATACCATCATAAACTATCCAAGATATGAATGCTGAGTTTTATTTATTTTTTTCACACAAAATTATGCACAGTATAGATAAGAAGATATTACTTGCACATAGCGTCGATCTGCTTTCTTCAAAGTATTTGGACCAGAGCTGCCCATACACTAATTTTATTGTTACTTTCCTGAGGAAGAAAAGTCAAATAGAGTCTGTCCAACTGGCTTAACAAGAAGAATACAGACATCTTAGACCATTTTGATGTATCTAACATGAATCAAATCTACAACTGATTACATATACAACCAGAATTCATATGATGTCCTACTTAGAGCTTTCTCTGGTACACATATTCAAGAAGTTCAGTGAAGTTTCATCTGGGAGTATGAGCAGCTAAAGACAAAACTTGCTTTTCAAACTACTGTGTTTCTTTTTCTAGACTATTTACAAGACTACTGTATAAGAAATAATCATCTTTTCAAAAGAGGTTTTGATTTTTTACTCATGTAAGTGTTGCAGTTTCATAGGTAACTGAACAAGCAGGAGACAGACATTTACATTTAGTCTTGCTAGTAAAATAAGGCTTGGGGAAGGATATGATCTGTCTGTTATGTGTGTGCCCTAAATGCATACATATGCTATTGGAAGTACAAACTCTGAGCAAAGCATTTTTTAAGAAAATGCATATGTTTTGTTTAATTCTGTAATATATTTGTGTCAACAAAACAAAGAATGTTCATAACTACTCTGTTCCACTTAAAACCAGTTTCAGTGCTAAACGCAGGAAGTACCCATCCTTTTAGAAGGCACCATACCAGAGCTTCAGAAATACAACATTTTTATCTTCACCCTTCTAGTGATTAGAGACTTTCAGCCTTCTTTTTGTAACTGTCTAGGATCCTGGTCAAATCTGACAATAGATCTTCAGACATGAATTCTTCATAGTCTCTGTAAATTTTCACATTCTGTTCATCAAGGTATTTCTAGGAAAGAGGAACAGAAAGCTTTATTAGCTCTATCATGGTTTACACGTATTGTACTGATTCAGCTAAAGCATTTTAAGCAGTCATTGCACAGGTTAACTGATTTTAGTTAAACACTTTCCTGAAAGACATCTACCAGAAGTAAGTTTAACCAAACAGGATGTTAGTGCTGAAAACTTAATGATCAATTCTGATTATTTATACCAAAGGTTTTGTCAAAAAATTTAACTAGAATCATGGACTCAGTGCAGCAGCTAAATAACTGATACTTCCTTAGAAAGAGTAAGTTCTAATTTCCAAATGTTTAACTGCAACTGTCTCTAGAGAAATTTAATTCTGAATATCAAATTCTAGCTTACCACTATAGATGCTATATGCGTAGCAACTGTTTCTATAAGACGACTCAAGTTGGCACCAATTTTTCTCTTCTCTTCTGTTGTTGTTTGCAAAACAACTTGATATCTAAAAGGTAAAGACACTCAGAAGGTCACGTCCATAATTAGAGGATTCCTGACATTTAAGACAATCACTTCAAGTCTGATTTATCATCATGTTTAGCCATACATTTTTTCTGTTAGTATTAATTTAAACCAAGTTTGACTATATTAATACTCAACTTAAAAAAATAAAAGGACTGTATTATGCTAACTGGTAAGAAACAATGTACCTTAGAGCCCAAATACTCTTTCCAGACTTTGAGGTATAAAACGAAGCTGTCGTATAAGTTTGGAAACAAACCAATTTCTTTGCTACAATCATATATATAAAAAAAATACATGGAAAACAGGAGTTCTGATTCAGCAGATAAATATTCTAGCAAAATACTGTTGAGGAGAAATCTTTCAGTTGTTAACTTGGGAAATTAATACACTGAGATGGGTATATGCTGAAACAACTTTTTGTAATGTTCAAGAGAATATCTTTATCCATAAAAACCAAAATAAACATGGCAAACATGGAAGTTACGACACTTACTGTCGTTGGAGGTCATGCAATTCATTTGTGGCTTCACTGAGACCTTCATAGACACCACTCTCTAGTAACTGTTTATGCTTCTTTAATGATTCCAGTTCATTTGCACATTTTTGCTCCTCTTCTTCTATCTCCTATAGTCATAAGGAAAGAGAAGGAAAAAATTGCATTGCTCAGGAATAATTTAGATTTTTTTTTCATCCTTCTATTACCTGATTACATCATAATGCTTGAATTCAAAATTCGCACAAGTGACTCCAAGTTCAGAACTGAAAAACAAACTCCAAAGACATCTCTCCCAAACCTAAAGTTTCAGCTGTTTTTTTTATCATCCCTATCCCAGAATAAGGCTAATCATCTCTTTATTCCTCTAAACATATTTAAAGGCCTGTGTTGCAGCTATTTTCCCTTTAAACTCAAAAAGTGTTGTTTAGGATAGTCTAAATAGCGTAGAAATTGCACATCATGAGCAACTTTTTCTAGGTTAAAAAAACATAACCACATTTGAGTAAGAAAATAGCTTTTTTTTTTTTCTGAAAAAGAGTACAGTTCCAAGTAATCATCTCTTCAAGGAGAATGACACGGTTGACACTTTACAAGCCACAAAACTAAAAAAAATTCTGCCATCAACTCAACATTCAGTTCTGGTAAATTACTGAAACATCATCCTTCAAAAATAATTTTAATAGTTAAGACTTACAGCATTATAAAAATTACAAGAGGAATTACATGATTATGCCTCATTATAAACACCCAGTGGCAACTGTGTATTTTATGAGCTTACCTTTTGAGAAAAGTATATGCAAGAGCACAGACCAAAAGCTAAATTTCATGTGCTTTTGGAAAATATAAACTAAATTAATTGCCTTTAGCCAACTCAGCAGGCATTAGCAGTGAAATAACCCTGTTTTCGTGGCTATGGCATAGGAGTTTGGATTTATAAGAGCATACATGATAAACACTGGCTTAGTTCCAAGCACATTTTTCTGCACGGCACCACAGCCCTACCAAAGCAGTGCTGTCAGAGAAGTTGGGAGTACCAAAATAGCCACTCAGTTGTTAACAGGGAGGGCTACGTTTTATTGCTGATCTGCAAGTGGAGATAAGGAAGCTAAAGCAAGCGTGAGGTCATTAAAACAATTTAACATGCTTTTGGTCAATCAATGTTTTCCTTAGTTTTTACAGAAGCTAATTAAACATGTTTACTAAAACCTGTAAAGGTATTTATTATATACAAATTGATTAGACAACACAGATTCTGTTAATCCTAAAATCTTCAAGCACATGCTTGGAGACATCCTGAGGTGAGATGATTGCTGCTGCTTTTGTTACTGGATGCAGTAATTTATGATTTACAGAATCTGCTACAGTATGATGCCAGACCCTCTTAGAAGAAAGTGAAAAGTGATTCAGTTTAGGTAGCAGTCAAATCACTTTTCTGAAAAGAAACCTGTAAGAGGAAGAGAAGGCGGCAAAGGCAGAAGCCCAAACAAAAATGCAACCCAAAGACTTATCTATAAATACAAAGATTAAGGATAAGGGTATCATTAAGGATAAGTTGTCATCAAGCTGTAAGAAGTTCTACCTTAAGCTTCTCTTGGTAAAGATCATCCAGCTTTTCAGCTTCTTCTGTCAGCATTTTCACACTGCGTTTCTTGTCCTCTAGCATTACATTTACCTAAGATGAAAACGTAACCAAGGAAATATGGTTCAAGAAGAATTCCAACATATAAAACCATGCCATCACAAACTACACCTGGTACCTCCGAAAAAACAATTCAGCTAGGCTAAGCTGGGATGGCATTACCTTTCTTCTTAGCACCCTGTATTATGCTTTGTTTTGGATAAGGGCTAAAACAGCGTTGGTAACACACCAATGTTTCGGCTACTGCTGAATAGTGCTAGCACAGCACTCCAAGGCTTTCTATCCCTGCCAGGGCCCCTCAATGAGTAGGGTAGGGATAGGCAAGAAACTGGGAAGGTACATAGCCAGGCCAACAGGCCAAGAGGACATTCCATACCACATAACATCATGCTCAGCAATAAAAACTAAGGTAAAGGTAGAGGAATGAGGAAGTAAAATTCTCCTTCTTTCAATCCATCCCAAACCCAATATTGCTAAAATCTTCCTGATGACAATTTGTCAGTGATGATAAGCCACACAATCGACTGCAATGGGCAACTTATTAAAAACAAGTATTTCCAATGTCTATGGTCAAATATATGTAAGCAACATAAACATTAATTCAAGGAATACACAATATTTTAACCAACAAAGACCCCAATTCTTAGAAAAACTTTTAGGTTCCATCACAATTAAAGCAGTTTTCTTACAGCTTCTCCTCCTCTACTTGTCCTCAGAAAAACCCCAATCAATTCAAAAAACCAACCCATAACACCACACTTCACCCATGCAAAAGGTTGAATGAAAGCAGCAGGTAAGGTTTGGTATCTTAGTCCTAATCTTCATTAACCAACACACCTGTTCCAAAGTATCTTCCAAAGTCATTTTCCGTTGAGTAGCTTTACTAATTTCTTCCTCAGTCTCGTTGATGATCTCCATGAGGGGAGCCTGTAATAAGTATACAAGAAGATCAGACAAATGCAATTTGCTTACTCGAACAAGGATACACATCAGTACATATTCTCCTATTTTTTTTGGCTACTGTATTCTCCAATACCAAATTTCTTTCACACACTACAATGTCATGAGGGTGACTCATCACACAAGCTTTTCAATGACATTTCATTGTGAGATTGATAGACCTTTCCAGCATTTCCAAAGAAACACAACTTTTTTGTGAGTGGTAACTAAAGCCTTCAGTGTTGACTCTACTTACCTTGATCTGAGTTCTGTATTTGACTAGGCAATTCGGTCCTGCCTCAGGGTTAAACTGAATCTCAAAGTCGTGGCCTTTGGAATTCTCAGCACTTACTGGAATTAATTTCAGCTTTCGAGCCAGTTTATGATACTCTGCCAGTTGCATTTCAATCTGCTCAGAGGAGAAAAGGGCATAAATCATAGGAGAGATACAAGTGAAAAACTGTGAAAGAAGTATTCATATAGTACTTTAAACAAGTTCCTAAATTGCTCTCTATAGACATGATTCCTTGTTACACCACAGCATTCAAGAGCTGAATGTAATGCCAGTCCAGCATTTGTTGAATTAGGTACTGTTTTATGATTCTTTCAGAGTTTACTCAGTGAGGTTTTTCAGTGTATATGGATGACACTGAACAATTTCACCTGTGGTTTTCCATATTCATCTGCCATAATTTTTCCTGCCTCAAGCTTTTGAGAATTAGCTGATAGGGAACTAAAAACATGCTGGAAAATAATACTAAACCAATGATCAGTCATCATGTCAACAGGCCTTTTCTCAGTTTTGACAGGAAATGCCACACAGCCACACATAACAAACTAACTTGAGTATGCCTCTAAACAAAGCTTATTAAATGCTCTAATTTCTAATTAATGAGTACTATTTATGTGCAAACTTTAAAGAACCCAGGGGTGTTTTTCAGTTTTATGTGCTTTATACTTGCACATGAGGATTTAAGTTAATACAAGTGCTTGATAAAGGGTAACCCTACCAAGTATATTTGAAACTCTTTTCTTTAGTTCTCCAGTTGGCAAAGTAGCAGCTTTTAAATCCCACCACTTACAGGACTATCTCTTTTCATTCTGTTTGAAGGCATTGAACTTGGCCCTTGAAAGATGCTACAACTTGTACACAAAGAACTAATCAGGCCCTAAATGCATGCAAAGCTATTGATTCAAATTCGCCAGTTTTGCCTTACTTCCTTGCTACGGAATATTATTATTGGCCTGAAATTTCCAGTGTTATCAAAGCAATGGTATGATAATGTTATCAAAGCTCTTAATGCTATAGCAGTGAGAGCTGACAGTGCTTCATATTCTAGCTACTTCTCTTCTGATGAAGAGAAAAAAAGGGACTACATTTCCATTAAGCGCAAAACAGAAAAAGGGAAAACAAAAGAGAAACATTTTTCAGAGATATTGTAAACAGAGGCCATTCTTGCCAATTTTGCCTGGTTTAGATACCATGTACAGTGGCGTTAGATTATTTAGGAAAGAAATTATTAAGACTTCGATTTTAAGTTTGCGTGATGAAAACTGACAGCCAGCTCTGAGTGTAGTGGGGTTTTCACATACCGCCTCTTTATTCCTAGCATATTTTAGCTCTTCATTCCACAGCTGATGTTCTTCTGCTTCCAGTTCCTTAGTCAGCTTGTTAATGGTTTGCTGCAGCTCATTTCTCTCGTGATTTATTCTCTCAATGTCCGCAGCTGAGTACTTTTGGTTATCTAAGATGTGCCGGAGCCGGGCATTCTCCTGCTTCATTGCTTCTACTTCCATTTCTAAGTTCACAAAACATTTGTGAAATGGACATAAAATACCAGCCTATATACATAAACCTCACCTTTGTATTTTACGAGTAAATAATTACTAAATATCATTACCGTTTCATTACTCTAGTATACAAAGAGCTATTAGACAAAAAAAAAATCTTTATTAGCAATCCATTCTGGAAAGTTTATTTGCAGCATCATCCTACTCCAAGTATCTCGTTCTGTCCTCAAGCTAAGAACTACGATGATTTGAAGACTATTTCTAGCTTCACTGCCCTGACTGTGATCAAGGCCTCCTTACCTGCTGTCTCAACTTCATCACTAGCACTTTCCAGTTTTTGATCAAGGATGGCTATATGAGATTCCAGATTAGCCAAATAAGCCTGGTATTTCTGGACGTCTGCTTGAAGAGACGATTTCACGTTTCGTAGTGTTACTCTACGATCCTAGGAAATGGGTGAAAAGAACAACCACTCTTAGATGAATATAAAATAATGGCTTCACTTTCCAGAGAAGACAGTAGAAAAATTGGTCAATATCAATAGCACAAATACAAAACTTAAGAACTGTAATAATTTTTTATCTCTGTGACAGCTGAGTCAAGTCAAGCACCTTTAAAATAACAGCAAAGAAGGCTGAAAAGATTCTTGCATTTCAGCATTAGGTCTCTCATTTGCATCAGACACTGCATTTAGAAAATACTTACCACAGGTAGTTCACAACTTAACTCTAATATATGGAGGGCAGATAAAACTAGGGCATGGAAAGCCAGGAATAAACCCAGCACATTTTGCACAGTCAGCAGGAGCCTTAATTTGCCACCTGCACAGCCACTAACCCACTTTTAAACTCATGATACATTTAAAGCAGAATCCAGCTTCTCAAGCAAAATACTTTCTATAAAATATATTGTTACCACCGAATCTCGCACCTCATACCAACACATTTGGAAAAAAATAATGTTGAAATTTATATTAAAAAAAAAGTGGTTCAAGTATTTTAATAATATTTCAGTCAATACAAGACCTTATTACCTGGAAATATCTGCACATTGTCAAACAAATAGTGACTGAAGACTCCACAGAAAGTCTTGTTCTATAATGCTATAGAGTCTGTAAAAACATGGCCTGATTAAAATCTCAAAGCATTGAAAATAATTTTCTATGTATCATAAGTATCTTCATTCAGAAATGGTCAATATTATAAAATTAACTTCACCATAAAAACAGTGACTAAATTTACTAACCGGCTCACTTTCCTTTTCTTTTTCTAGTCTTGCAATCTCTTCTTGAAGTCTTTTGTTGTCAGCTGCTAAACTTTCCATCTGGAATTGATCTATGTTAAATAAATCCTCTGTGGGAGAGCAGAAGAGAGGGTGAGGGTAAAAGTTAATCTCACTATCACCACCTATTTTGAGTATCTGAACTTTAGCTTCAGCACAGTAAATATCCATTATCTGGACAATTACTTTACACTAAAGAAATAACTAAAAACAACTAAGAAACTTATCAGAAAAACTGTTCATTCAAATGCAGACAGGGAAAAAACCCCAAAACAAACGAGAAGAGAAATAGGTTTCTCAGTCCTCATGACAAAAAGAGGTCCAAATCACTCCCAAGAGGTAAGAGTTTCCAAACTCTTATACAGCCCACACCACAGGAGAGTGTATAAATCAGACTACCTTGTGAAGTTAGAAAAGATCAAACATATTTAACAACCTCTTTCTTCTCCATGTACTTCCTTGTTTCTTGAGACATCTTTTCCCTAACTTCACTTGGCCTTTGCCAAAGAATGGGACAATTATTTTTTCCTAATATCCAATAACAGTGTGGTGGCTTGTTTCCTCTCCAACTGGTGGCTCCAGTTTGCAAACAAAGGGCCCTTAGTCTGGCTTTTCCTAGGAAATCAAAGAAAGTAAGAAATGCCTTTCTTCCTTGTTCTCACATTCTGTTTGTATTTCTGTAGGTGGTGAAATGAGTTAGTCAAAAAACTCTAATAATTTTCCACCTCTGAAGACAAAGAGGTGCATGCTGAATCATATACAGAGACCCTCACAACAGAGTTTGGAACTCTTGTAGACTGTTTTCAGAGCTTTCAAAAGCTGAACTTTCTTACTTATCACTTTCTTACTTATCAGGTGTTCATCCTCTGACAAATCCTCCTTTTTCATTTTTTAAAATTGTTAAGTTTGCCAGATAGAAACAAGAGTCATCTGCATAGATAGAGTTGACATCTGAAGAATTGTATACTGGTTTTCTGTGACAAAGCTGTTAAAAACTTTGTGATACAGCTACAGCTGATAGCAGATCATGACCATTCCATCTGCACTGCTAAAATATATACATATAAAAAAAGAGCATTAAGTTGAAGTAACCAACAGGTACTTAGGAATTTCAGATTCCCTTAGATCACATCTTCACTTGTAAACTGAACAAACTGATGCTAGGAGAAAAGAAACCAGTAACACAATTGAATACTTACTTAAAACTTGAAAACTTACTTAATTTTGACTGCACTTCAGCATCCAACTCTTCAAAGGTATCTCTCCCTTTCATGAAAAGATCATAGCACTTCACACAGTAGTCCATGAAAAGCTGAAAATAATGTAAAAATCTTTCATTTCAACAAATCCAAGGCTTGTAAAATATCTGGGTAGTACAAATCTACTCAATCACTGGAATTAAACAGATACCAAAAATATCTTTCAATGCTTCGATTGTACTTCCGTTAAATTAAACTTTTTTCCTGACTTTGAACAAAGAACGTCAACAGATTATATTCAGGCAGAAGGAAGCACCTATTCACATTTCGAAAGGTCTGGAAATGCTGTATTTTTCTGGGATATTTAACAATGATTGAAGGTACCATATTTAAGAATTTTTCATCTTGACACATGACTCTCTCAGGCTAGTTTATGGAAACTGGTGATCTGTTTAACAGACCTCTTCAGTAAATATGACCATTAAATTTCAGATCTGCAGATGTCAAAGAACTAATCTAGAATTAAAGAAAGGTTATCCCAAAAGAATTTGCTAGACATTAAGTTACAGATGTTTCAGAAGCAATTACACCAGTATTGTGAGTTTTGTATCTACATATATGCATAAGGGTCAGTGTAGAAGAACATATTTAGTTTAAAAGCATTTTTACTTGCCAACCATCAGGTTGCAACCTTAGACCAAAATTATGATCTAACATGATTTTTGCGATTTTCTAATTAAATGTTGTAGCTTATAATGCAATCCCTTCCAGACACCTCTTGTGAGTTAACACTGAGTTAAATCTGAGTAGTACTAATAATCTATGATAAATTAAAAAGAAAGCAAGCTGTTGGATTTTTAAGAACCTGAATTGCATTGCCACTTTATTTTGTGGCTCAGAAATAAAACATTGCAACCAATTTTTACATACTAAACTGAGTAGATACTGGCAGAAGCCACTACATTTAGAAGTAAGTCACTGTCTTTGCACTGCTGTGAACCTCAGAAGCCTCTAGTGCTAAAGCAAAATATACCAGAAACTCTATGTATTGGTTTAGCATAAATGGTAGGAAAAACCAATTGTTAATCCATTTTAGAACTA
>WBMY01009912.1:722344-744273 GCA_013397315.1 Donacobius atricapilla | reverse complement strand
GTTTTTCGTGGAAAAGTAGATTGTTGCTAGGGAGGAAGAGGGGTTGTTTTTGAGAGGGTTTCGTAGTTGGTTTTTGTTTTTTTACCTTTACTGTATGTTAATAAATCTGTTTCTATTTTTGAACTGAACCTGTTTTGCTTTTCTTTTAATCCTATTCCACTAAAATGAAAAATTAGGCGAATGTGATAACCACTACATACTTTTGGTGTTTCCGCCCGGTTGTTGAATTTTAACCCATTACACTCTATTAAAACAACAAACAGCATAATGATTCCCTTTCTCCATAAAGGAGAACTGAAACAGTAGATACTTGGAGAATAAGGCATTTCTATTTAATACCCAGTCTTCACCAATAGACTGGCAAAGATGCCTGCTCAGGAAATAGCTGATCAGGCTCTTTATATAATGCTACTCTACTTCCTAGAAAGTGTTGTGAATACAAAAGGGAACAGAATCTATAAATACATGACGTAACACTCTAACTTGTATTTAAATTGTGTTGTTAGAGCATGTGGCAAAATTCAGTTGAGCAATTCTGATTCTAATTTCCTTTTCATGGTACCTTATTATGTACAATTCCGTCATCCGTCTCTCCTCCCCAGCTCTGTCCGTCATCAAAGGATGGGGCATTTTCCCTGATCGCATTGTACAGCTGAAAAGCAGAGGTGCACACACAAAGAGCAAGTGTGAAGACATCCATTAGTTTTCATATTGGTTTCATGATAAGAAGCAGAGTAACATCGGATGAGGATTTCAGCAAGCAGGTTGGAATGAGCCTCTGTTGAGTTGACTAACCCCACAGGGAAAGAGGCATGAACTGGACAGTCAACACTGCCGAATTGTCTCGTCTTTTCAGCAAAAAAGGATGGGATTTTTATGGGTGTTCAAATCAGCAGTGATGAACTTCTGTCACAGATTGCAAATTTTGCTCAGACCTGAGCTGGCAGCAACAACAGACGCCACTACTAAAAACTTAAACAAACCAAACAAAACCAAAATGAAATAAAAACACCCTGCCCAAACACAAAACTTGCCACTCTGCATAAGAATTACAGGACATTTGAATAATTTCAATTGAAAATTCCATCCTTAGATTTCAAAAATTAGGAGAGAATAGCAGATATCACGTTTCCACTGAAGATATATGTTCAGGGATTACACCCATTAACATCTCCCATTTAATGTATGTGTAAGTCAGCATTTCCCCACCCTTTTTTATACATGAATTTATCCAGTGCATACATTTAAAGAAAAAAATTATCACAATATAACATGAAAAGCTCACTTGAAAAGTTACTAAAACATAAGGATAAGGATCAGCTCCCAGATGACAGCTAAGAACATCCACCTTTTTCTTTACATATATGTTAAACAAGGAGATTTGTAGAAAATATTTACTACATCTGTATTGAAACTAACATTCCAGTCTTAAGACATATTACCTTGACACAATCAATTAACCAGACCAAAGCTGCCACAATCTGAGGCCAGGTGTGTGGTGCACCCACGGTGTACATGGAGCTCTTTGACAGAGCAAAGGGGTACCTATAAGGCCAAAGAAGATACATTTTTAATAGCTGTGGCAGAGAGTGATGAAAACAAACCAGCACACTTTTAATGTGTAGAGGAAGGCACAGAAGGAAGAGCAAACTCAATTGTACTTTATACTGTACATCAAAGGAAGTAAGTCGAGTTCTTACTATTTTATTCAATTATCATGGGTTTCTCATTTTGTGATTCATAGAATATCTTGATTTGAAAGGGACCCCTAAGGATCAACAAATCCAACTCCCTGCTCTTCATAGGACTCCTACAACTAAACCGTATGGTCAAGGAGTGCCATCCAGATGCTCCTTGAACTCCCAAAAGACAACTGCCAGTGAGTTGCCAGAATTAGTCATTTTATCCAAAATTACATTCTTGGTGCAGCAGAGTGTAATCCTTCTCAACATTTCAAGCTAGGTCGGCAGTTTCAAATTTTACAGATTAAAACAACATTTTATTGAAATGCCAAGAAGTGAACAAAACAGATTTACACCTACATTTAAGGACCCCTGACACTTTCACACCATCATTGGTTCAAATCTACAGGAGTAAAATACACTTTTTTTTTAAAACAAGACAGAAAATTCACAATTATCAACAGGCAGATGATCTTCTTTCTTGGAAAGCATTGGGGCAGTAATGATTTCAAACACTGAACAAATTCTGCAATAAACCACTCAGCTACTTAGTGGGTTTTTTGCACCTCAACAGTCACTTTTGTTATTTCCACATTCTGCTTTCAAAGCAGAATGAAAGAAATTGCAGGAAAGTACACTTTAAACTAAATTAACTTGATCCAAAACTCTGGAAATTTTAGTGGTTAGACTCTAACAGAATGAACAGAAAGGTCTGTAAAAAAAAATCTGCCTTGTCTTTCCAAGTTTTATACAAATAATCAATTAAGTTTTACATTACAAAGCAAGATTCCAAGAGCTTATAGTTTTGCAAGTTCAAATATAAAATGTATAGTAGACTCTGAAAATCAGCGAGTAAACTTAGGGCTAAACAAATGTGAAAAAAACCCCAACATTGTACTTTTAGAGTCTCATCTGAATAAAGAAACCTATCCATTCTCCCCAGCTATCCATGCAGAATTCTTAGCTTTTAAATTTCTAGCCAAGGCATATCTATTCAGCCCAGGAGACTAATAATAATCATCTTACCCAAGGTCTTTAAAAACTTTGGGAACTTCCTCTTCAAATTTTGAGTCAGGCAGTTCATAAGAAGGGCAGAGGAATCTATAGATAAAGGTGAAGATCTTTAAAAAGTCCTTAACTGATGGAGATTGTAGTGATTTCATGGAAACATTGTGGGCATAAGCATTCTCAGCGAGGAACTGTGCAAAAGAAACATGGAATACCAGTCACTAAATGAAAGTTGCAACCAAGAGAAATAACTATTTTGATTAGTACATGTTACACCTTATAATATACGTGCAGAATAAGTTAATGTTACCTCACAAAGCTTCTTGATACATTGTTGGATGAATGCCTTGTCATGAAGGGGCCTGGGATCCTTTATCTTTTCTGTCCCAAACACGCCATACTGGCTGCTGCGCGACCCTCCAGCCCCACTCGCTCTAAGGACAGACAATAAATACAAGTCTCCTGACAATACTTAGAAAGAACAACTCTCTTTATGTTTAAGTCGCAACAATTGCTATGTTTATGTTTTCTTTGCATTTGTTACACAAAGCGATATTTGAAGTTTTCTCTTCATTTAAGGTGATTGGAAAAACATCATCAACGTGGAATCCACAATGCCACACGTACAACAAAGGGATTACTGCATCCTAGATGAATACCTTCTTCATTTTATTGAAAAAAATCAACTTCTAGAGAGCAGAAAAATACCCCAAAGATGAAGAAAAAAGTCATGTTAGTGACTGTAAATAAACACTAAAATATTTAAGGAATATTTAAAAGGAATAGATCCCTGCAACACTGGGGCCCTATGGAAGAAGATATCCACAACACAGAAAGTCATGAGCTAAGCAGAAAGATTACAGATTTTTGGAAGGTTTGTATCTTAGAGAGAAGAAACTAACACAGAATCTACTTTAGATGTTATTCTTCATTAAACAAGAAAATGTATTGAGATAGTCTTAAGGTCTACAATGCCCATTACTCCCAAAAGAAAAAAAAAGTCTCTCAAAGCAATTCCTGCTCCACAGCATTATTGTTTAATGATCAGGGACTGGAGGAAGGCAGACCGGAAGATCTGCTTGCCTCAGATAAACTATTCCCTATAATGAAAATAAATAAATATGCCATGAAATAACAATTCCAAAGTTATGTAGGACCATTTTTGTTTTAATTTACAGTGCAGCGAATGAAACTTATCCATACCTGCTCCCAAAACAGCTGACTTTTCTTTCTGAAGCTCCAGATGTAGGTTTGCTTGTGCTCAGCTTCCCCAAGGTGCTTCTGTCCTTCCTGAGGAATAGAGAGAAGGATTCAAGTGACTATTTCCACCAGTTCATCTTTTGCTCATACAAGAACTATATACACACTCATATATTCCTAAGCATCTTCATCACAGCAACATCTTAGAAAGGTCAACTGATGCACCCAGGCACCTCCTGAGAAACCATTTGAAACCTGACACAGGTATACAAAAAGGTTAAAGCAAATATTTTTGCAAAACTGGAGCACTTGTGAAAACATCCTTGGCTGTATGGAGCCTTCTCACTGTTTCAATTTTTTTTTCCTCAGTTACTACTCACAAACTCAAACACACTATGATAAATCTCTTCAGAATTAGTGACCAGCAAGACTTACATCTGAGGTGTTTGAAGACCCATCTTGTTGCTGTCCTGCACTCTCAGTGCCATCATAGATTGTCGACTGCTGCTTCCAGCAATACTCGAGCTTCGCCTCATTGTGACTGGGCTGTAAATTACAATGTCTCAGTATTCCAGCAGTATCAGAAAATCCAGAATCTAAGGGTATTTTCTTTTCTAAATGCCACAACAATTTTCCAAAGGCTCAGAATAAACAAGCAGACCTGTACATTGGACCAAAAACAAAAAAAGAAGAAAAAAATATTGATTATGTTAGACTCCAGAAATACATAAGAGCAGCCACAGTCTTTTAAATCAACTGTTTTATTGATGAAAGGGTAAGTGGTTATTCCAAACCCACTGTTTTGCCTTTCTTTCTATTTGGTCACTTCAAACCCCTAGGTTCCAAAAGCAAAAGTGCTTGAGAATTTTTCCAGTTCACTCCACTGGGAAAAAGGCCACACTACCACGAGTACACAAGTGCTGTTTACAGCACTTCAGCCATACATCAGCTCCTGAGCTGCTCATTCTGAGCCTACCCATTCATTTGTAACTGATCTCCCAGTATCATAGCACAGTAACTGGAAAACCGATTCTGAGATAATATTATGGCTCTCTTCAGACTATGCATGCAGAATATAAATCAAACTGGAATATTAATACGATGGTCCCCATAGTGGCATTAAGGGGGAATTTGAAGGAAAGAGAATTAACTCAGGAAAAAAATGCCAGCTTCTGCCTTCTGCAGAGGTTCTATCTCATTTGTGGGATACGCTTAAATGACTGAACTATAACTAACAAAAGCCCCCTCCACTACAAATATTACCGAAACATATTAATAATATAAACTGTTGCTTCATTTTGCTTCCAGTTCCACTGGTCACAAACCACAACAGAAGTTTAGCTCAAGCTCAATTCATAGGGCAGCATATTCATGACTTCACTGTGTCTGGGGAAGAAGCTGCATTATTCCATTACTTTAACTGGGACCATGTCGTTGTTCGACACACAAACACACACACACTCACCTTGGTGAGAAGGCATGAACTGTTTATTAAAAGATCTGGCTCCAGTTTATGTAGTATTTCTACAAAGGCCAGGGATTGGGGGAGAAGGTTGACACCTCTCCCCATCCCATTGGTCAAGACAACTGTCCATCAGCTGTCCATATCTCTAATCCAAAGACTGTAAATTACCTAAGCTAAGGAAAACATTGCTTCTATTTATAACACCCGTGTGTGAGAAACAACTTGAACTACGAAAACTGTGAGACACAAGAGAAGGCTGAAAAATCAAGGCAACAGGACCAACCACAGAGAGATTGAAATTTCACAAACATAAGTGATTAGCTTCAGAATAACAGAATCAATAAGGCTGGAAAAGACCTGTGAGATCACCTAGTCCAACTTATGACCAAACACCACTAAAACCATAGCACTAACTGCTACATCCAGCCTTTCCTTAAACACCTCCAGGGACACTGACTCCACCACCATGCTGGGCAGATGTGGTGGTTGTTTAAGCAAGCTTAACACGCTCATTCGCATTCACAGCAGTCCATTCCAGTATATAATCGTCTTTTCTGCGGAGGATTTCTTCCTACTGTCCCACCAAAGCCCGGCACAGTTTGAGACCGTGTCCTCTCGCTTGCTGCCTGGGAGAAGAGGCCGACCCCCACCTGGCTACACGCTCCTTTCAGGTGGTTGTAGAGTGATAAGGTTCCACAGAACCTCCCTTTCTCCAGGCTAAACACCCCCAGCTCCCTCAGCCACTCCTTACAGGACTTGTGCTCCAGACCCTTCCCCAGCTCTGTTGCCCTTCTCTGCACACGCTCCAGCCCCTCAATGTCCCTCTGAACTGAGGAACCTGGAACTGAACGCAGCACTGGAGGTGCGGCCTCACCAGTGCCGCGTACGGGGGGACTGTCCCTGCCCCGGCCCTGCTGGCCACACTGCTGCTGACACAGGCCAGGACGTTGGAAGAGCGGAGTTTGAGCAGAGATTTAAGAGCAGGTCGCCAGAGCTAACATGCCAGCAGGGAAAAAAAACCAAAAAACAACCAACAACAAAAAAACCTAAAAACGTAGGAGCGAGGTGGGCGCAGCTCCACCCTCTCGCCCTGAGACCGCGCACCGAAGGCGACCGGGGGACTCAGCAGCGAGGCCTGCCCGGGACTCACCACCGCCGCCGCACGGACACTTGTCCCGGGGGCTGAGGGTGCCAGCGCCGCTGCCCTCGGTGCCGTTACCGCCAGCGCCGCCGCCGCCTCGCAATTTCAAATCCGCCCGCCCGGACGTGCCCCAGGGCGCCACACGGAACTGCGTCACGGCGGGGCCGGGAGGGGCGCTACGAATGCAGGGGAGGAGAGGAGGGAGGTGCGGGAATGGAGGGGAGGAGGGAATGGAGGGGAGGAGGATCCCAACCCCCGGAAGGGCTCGGGGCAGGGCCATGGCCGTACAGCGACATGGCGGCGCCCGCGGTGAGTGTGTGCCAGGCGCTGCCGGGCCACGGCGAGCCCCGGGCTTTTCTCCAGCCGTCGGGAGTTTTCCTAGGGAAAAGCGCGAGCTCTCGGTGCCTGTGTGCCCGCGGGGATGGGAGTGGGCCGCGGCTGCCCCTGCCCTTGTGCCTTTTTTACTGCTCCCGAGTGCCGTCATGGTGAACCGTGTCTCTGTATGCATATATGGCGGATATGTGCGTGTGTGTGTGTAGATATAGTGTATGCATATGTATATAGTGTGTATTTGTGTGTATATGTGAATAAATATGTGTGTTTATGTGTGAATATGTATAACATAGGTGTGTATATATAGTGTGTGCATATATATGGTATATATGGTCTGTATAACATGTGTAACATATATAGTGGATATGCTGTGTAAATGCATATGAATGTGGCGTATATACAATGTATAGATATACACACATATCACATAGTCTTAGACATAATTGGTGTGTCATAGGGCTGTTTTCTGACTAGTTAAAAAGAGCCAGAGTAAATCATACCGTATAAAAAGTCATATAAAATTTAGTTACTACAAAAAAAGTAGTGGTATATAGATAGGTATATATAATGGAGAAATCGACTGAAGTCAGAAGTTTCAGCAGTGTGCCCTGTGTGTGCATGGTAATGTCTGTCAGAAGGTAGGTGCTAATTTATTAAACAATGATAATTCTGTAAAGTGAATTCTTATAAAAATTCCCACAGGAGGAGGTTGCTCCAGGAGGTGCGGATGGTTGGTGGAGGCTGGGGTTTCAGGGAGCTGATTTTTCATCCTGAAAAGGGGACTTATGATGTCCGTGGTACATCGTCTGACAGCGGGATGGCTTGTGGATCATCTCTCTTTCATCAACCAGTGTGGCTATGAGATCTGTGACTCCTTTGCACACCCTGGTGGTGTCACTCGCAGTACTTCTGTCACATCTACTGAAGACTGTCGCGGTATTTCTACTTTCGCTGCCACCCCCTCATCAAGTGATGGTCCTCCTAATGGTCCTGGAGATGCTATAGAAACAGAAGGTAAAAGAGCAAAAATGAGATACGTGTTTCGGGAGGAGTTCTTTGCTATTTCGAAGCCCCATATAGCTGCAGCTCCTGAGGAGCAGCTGTGTCAGGGATGCCCTGAGGTGAGTCTGACAGAAATAAAGGCCAGCAGCAACGGAGAGGAGCACCAAGGAGGAGCAAAGTGTGACGTTGGAGATTCTCTTGCCACCGCTAGGAAGGTATGTTCTCTGTAACACAGTAAATTACAGTAATCCCTTGATCAATAATATACTACTAATATTGTTTTGTATACCTCAGTCTTTTGGGGTAGTGTAGAAGAGTAGGAACTTTTGGGGATATTCTTGTGTCCCTCATGTCAGTAATGTGCCTTCTGTGTCTCATAAGCAGTGGATTGCACCCAAAATCTCCTGACACTGGTTGTGGTCAGGTACACAGCCTGAAACGGTGGTAGCTCTTGAGATTGTGCAGATTAGTGAGTTGGGAAGGACAATATGACTTTTCTTTCAGTGTTGTTCAGTAGTGTTCTGTAGGGACAAAAGAAAATAAGAGTCACTGTCTAAGCCAATAAATGTAATCATGAAGACATAGTTAATGTTTTTCTTTTATTGATAAACTGCACTTGGCGGCCAAAACTTTTAGTATGGACCCAAAGAAGGCATGAGCACAAACTGCGCACTAGGTACCTTCAGATCCTGGTGCCGTGAATAATTTAAAACAAGTTTTAAGCCTGTGTATTTTGTGAATGTCTGCAGCAGATAAGGCATTTTCAGATATTTTTGCTTATTTGATTCGTACTTGGGGTAGAAAAAGAGATGGAAATTTTCTTCTGCTTTTTAAGAGTTAAACTGTAATTCAGGTATGTTTGATTTTTTTTCCCTTTTATTTCATCATGGAATGATATGGATTCTTTGCTGTTGTTGTTTTTTGCTAATTCTGCAGAAACGTAAAAGGAAATGTGTATTCAACCAAGGTGAACTGGATGCTTTGGAATACCATTCAAAGGTAAGTTGGAAAAAATGAATGTTTTGCAAGTGCATGCTACTTGACTTTGGGCATCTGCAGAGTGGAGGGCATGGTTGCAAACAAGTTCTGTTTTTGTGGCTTGTTCCACTGGTGCAAAGAAAGAAAGGGAAAGGAAGGTCAGTATCTACAATCCTTACTTGAATTCGTGCTTACAGAGTAGATCTTCTATGTAGATACTTGTGAAATTGCATCTGAGACATTACAAAGAGCTGGAAGCTGCATTCACAAAGTAATTTGGACTGTTATAGACAACTGAACTTTATGTTTTGATAAGTTGAATAATAGGAAGTGACTGATTTGAAATTGGCAACACAACCTGTTCTGAAGATCAGCTCTTCATTGTTTCAGGACACTGCTGGAGTTACCCAATGCTTTTGTGACCAAATGTGCTTCAAAATATCTTATTCCGCAATTGACAAAAAATATTAATCTTTCTCTAACATTTTATATTGTTCCACTGAAGCATTATGAATGAACTGGAATTCAAGTCTGTATGCTTATGTCAAGAGTTGTATTGGTGAAGATACAACTGAATTACACTGAAGCATAATCGTGAATCGTAGAAATGCAATCTGTAGGTAATGTTTGATGTATTCTTACTGCTTTCCCACACAGTGATGTGAACATGAACTAGGAGCTACACTTGCTTTCATTCCTTTGACAAAGGTTTTAGTCATACTAGGCTTTTTGGTTAAATCTGTTCTGCTTGAACTACATTTAGATGACTATGCTTTTTTCTTCTACATGGCAACAATCTTGTAGTAAACACATACAGCTTGCTGGTACAGTGCAGAGGTCCTGTAATTATTTTTGTGAATAAGCTGTGCATGTGCAGAATCACCTTAAAAGAGAAAACTTTGAAGTTCAGCATCAACATAAGTATGAAAACATTAAGGCTAATATAAAATCATTCAACAGTAGAAATAAGGAAAGAAATGAGGAGAAGTTTGATGTCTTGGAGGCTTGTGTAACTTCAAATGATGTATGCTGAATATGTGGAAAAGACAGAGTTTGGAAAAATCTGTGACCCCAGTTAACCTCTTATATCATTCAGTTTAGAATGTATTAATTCAGATTAGAAAGTATTGGATTTTTACTTTTGTGTTGTTAAAGGTTATAGCTCCACAAGTCAATCCAGATTATTTTGGCACTTATTTATATCTGTAGACTCAACAAAATAAACCTAAACAACCCCAGTTGTGTTTCTGCAAGTGAATCTATGAATTTCAGTTGAATCCATTTATGAATTTCAGTCAATTCAACTTAGGGACCAGTACAAAACATGCAAAATTCCTTCAGCAGCCATTTGTTAAAACTCTTGCTTTGATTGCTTCGTAGTCAAGAGACTTTGTCCACTTTGTCCACCTGTGAGTTAACACATGCATGTAAGAAGGTATAATTTCTAAAAATAGGTTTAGCAATTCTGTTGAAGCAGTATGAAGTTCTCTTATCACAAACGTAGCTACTAAAAATCTATGACTCTGTACTTTCTGATATCTGGAGGTGGCACTATTACATTATAAAACAATCTTTTTCTTCCCCTGCCACTAATCTGGGAATTGTAATAAAGTGTATTTTGTAAAACCTTCTTGTAATCTTGAAGATTCTGTAATCAGAAGCTATTGAAACTGCGGTATGTATTTGAAACCTTCAATAAAGCCACTGTAACTGACAATGGACAAACCCACCTCAGTGACAATCAAAACTCATAAAGGCTCCATGATTTGGAAATAAAATGGGTTTCTAAATTTTGTGAAGGAAAGGTGCTGAAGTGAATGACAGTGTATCTAGATCCAAGAGTCATGTCATCCTGGACTGACTAACAAGCCAAGGGGTTGTTCCATGCATAGGATGTCATGCTCACTATATAAACGATGGGAGTTGGCCAGAAGGCATGGATTTGCTACTAAGGGATGGGCTGGACATCAGTCAGTAAGTGGTGAGTGATAGTGTTGCGCATCAGTTGTTTCTCTTGGGTTGTACTTCTCTCTTGCCTTTTAATAATGAAAATAATCATAATAATTTATTTTGTTTCCATTTTTAAACTGTAGCCCACATCATTTGCTTTTTTCCTTGGATTCTTCTCCCCACCAGGGAGTGGGAGGCATGTGGTGTGGGTGAATGGCTGTGTGATACTTGGTTGCCAGCTGGGGTTAGACCAAGGCACACACCTTATAGCCATGCCTTTGTAGCTTTTGAGCCAATGATCTGACTAATCGGCAAGGATCCTTTCCCCTGCCTGCAGATTGAAAATATTTTGATTTCAGTTGCATTCAAGTAGATACTTGAAAGATCTTTTTTTTTCCCCTTTGTTTTTTTTTTTTTTTTGTCACCATACAGGTCAGGAAGCTCATCTGGGAAGGCACTTTGCATTTAGTCCAAAAGGGACTCAAAAGTGGTTTTCTTCATCATACTAATGCAAAACTCAGTTGCAGGAAGAATAATGTTCCTCAACACATTGTCTGTGGGTTGGCTGAATTATGTGAAATGGCAAAGCAGTTTCCAGCTGTGAATGAAAGTGACCATCAAGCTGTATGTGTGCTAGAGGAGGAAACCTCCAGTGCAGAGCAGGACCTGCTTTCGTGTGTTATGGAAAACAGCTCGAACTGTGCGAAGATAATTGTGTTAATGGGGCAGAAATACTTGGTACCACCAAAAAGCAGTTTCCTCTTATCTGATATTTCATGTTTACAGCCCCTGCTGAAATGTAAGTATCTTTAGTGTTAGATTTTACCCCTTTTCTCCTGCCCAAGAAGGGCAGTTAATGTCAAGATGACTCAATGAACAGATTTTAACATGCAGCATTGCACTGATAGCAAATGCTGCTGCAGGCTTTCAAGGTAATATTTCTAACTTCGTGCAGATAGGTAAGGACTTTCCAAGGAATCTTGAGTGGTTAGGAAATTGTCATGAGGGGATTATTTGCCTCCAGGAGGCTCCTTTAAAAATCTCAGCCAAAATACAACAGTTTGTGAGCCTGTTCTGAGCCACTGTCAGCGTAGAAGTCACATAAACACATTGAACTGGGACTAGCTGTGCTGCTGGGTCCCTGTCCCACAGGATGAGCCTTTAGCATAGTTAGGTCCATGCTGCTGCTGAAGTGGTGGTGCCTCTGTCTTGATTTTTAGCTAGATTAGACCATGGGGAGGGATGAGATGAGGCACCTTAAAGCAAATGTACACTTACAGACTCATCGTGTTCAGTGGCAGGGTCTTTTTATATTGGAGTTAACTGGTTGTGGAACAAAGCCCAGCATACCCCTGGGAAGATAACAGTTTGAGAGGCTGTTGCACCCAGCTGGAGGGCAACACCACTTTAGCAAGACCACCAGTAGCATGCATGTCTTGACTTTTCAGCTGCTGTGTTTCACAGCTGAGTGTATTGGCGTATGCAAAAATCAGTGACAGGGAAGTGGGGACATTTTAGAATAAACAAGTCCTCTGTAAAAGTGAATCAAAACCTACCCAAGCCACTGTCCCCAGCCCTAAGCTGACAGCATGCATCAGCCTTCAGTGCCATTCCATTAGCTTTCAAATTAACCTTCATTATTATTATTATACTGTTGTTTTTATTACTAGCAGTCACAGCTAGGCTTTATCAGACAGTCTTACAGGAAAGATGTTGCCTGCAAGTACAAGCTGGACATTAGTGCTCTACCCTTTAATCAGTAATTTGAGATTTTTTGATTGCACATGAGAGGAAGCGTATGTAACTTAGACATTATATTTTTTAAATTTTATTTTCTATTGAGAAGATATTCAGGAGGTAGGCTTTTACTATCTAAATAGTAATTTTATATTTGGAGTCCAGAATCTAGCTAGTTAGCTGTTTTCATCTATAGGAAAGAAAGATTATTATCACTCTGCTACCACTCTGCACAGCTGAGCATATAAGATTCTCCAAGGAGTTACAGAGCAGTCCAAGAAATCTGAGCAAATGCATTTGAAATAAACAACAGTGAACGTTAACATAATGCCCTGATGGTAGACTTTTTTTCTGAAGTAAGTCTGCTGTCCATTTTAATTATTATTTTTCTTCTTCCCTTTCACCTACCAAAAGAGAAGTAATTCTTGCTGGTCAGTCCACTGTAAGGATAATGCCTCCAGTATTAAATGAATAAGATGTAGTAATCACATTTCATGAACATCAAATACCAAGCTGTTGTTCTTACTGTCAGACTCAATGAAAGAACAAATACATTCTCTGGAGAAATAAAATCGGGGAGTTCTGTTTTTTCATGGATGTGTTCTGTATCTTCTATCCTCCAGCTAAAGTAAACTCAACTTCTCCCATGAAAACTTTCATTTCTTTTACTCTTGTTCATTGATTCCCGTTTTGTACACTATGTCTAGCTATCTGTCTCTCTTTACCTCTAGTAATGGAAACCAGTTTTCTAGGGCTGGCTTGGAGCTCTACGTGTCCCTGTTGGCATGATAAAAGATCAAACAGGACTGGAATCTTGCATTCAGGGCTGTAGCTTTTCACGCAGCTGGGTGCCTCATTACATAGCTTCTGTTGGGAAACTTGGAAAAATTTTTATTTTTGAGACTTGCACTCTACTACTATCCTTTTTTTCCCCTGAAAGTCTAAAGATATTCAAAATGTATTGAAGGGATCTGACAGAGATCACATAAAAGTCCTTTCCTTAGGTAATCAACCTAAAAATACTCATTTTCTGGATATATCTGAATTAAAACAAGCATATCAAAGGTCTTTTAACTTCTTATTTGGAAAGAACAGAAGAAATTTGCAGTTTTGCTGTATATCTGTTTTAATTCATAGATACTTTTAAAAGCTAATTTACTGGCTTTTCCTTTTTTTTGTCTTCTATTTCACTTGCCAGACAAGAAAAAATACGATGTAATTGTGATTGATCCACCATGGGAGAACAAGTCTGTTAAAAGGAGTAACAGGTATGGTTTATAGAAAAATCAAACAAGCTTTGTCATCATAACTTAAAAAAGGGTAATTAACATTTTAATATATTGATCCAATCCAGGACCAGTATAACTGTGAGACTGTAGCTCAAACTTGTAAATATTTTGACACGTGCTTACCTTCAAATCCATGGACTGTCGTAGGTATTTCACTGAAATGTGTTGGTTACTTGGCATTCAAAATATTTGCAAGAGTAGATCTTAAATTATCTGGCTGGTGAATGTTAGTTCTTTACAAAGAAAGTGTTGATTCAGCTGTTTTTGTAGGCCCCTGATCATGCAGGCATTAGTTTGTAATTAGTAGGGTTACTTCAGTGGGCATGAAGCTAGATAAATGTGTATTTCCAGGGCCGAAGTCTTGCTCAGAAGTTTGAGTGAGTTTTTATTTAATTTGAGATGTAGCTTAAGCTTTGGTCTAGTGTTTATAAGAACATGATAATGCAGCAGTGAAATCCTCTAGGGCAGTAGGAACTCTGAGTACTGTAGTTTATGAAGTCATTAACCTAAATTTTTATGGGCTTCCTTCACTGCTGAATAACATCACGTTTATGCCAGTGGAGTCCTCTTGATTACCGCAGAAGTGTATCTATTTGAAAGAAGGGTAGACAGGAAATATGGCCTTACAACTTTCTAGAATAAAGTTCGCTGTAGCTTTTGAAGCTTGTTATGAATACATAGTTTGAAGATGCAGAGACTGATGAGGAGGCTTTCCTTTGAAAGTCTTCAGAAACTCTCATTCAATTGTCTTTCTTGAGAATATAAGGTACTCAGAGAGGAATTGTAGTTACTAACATAAGTTAGTCGCCAAGATCCTCTCTCTCCCTTATAAAATAAAGGCAAAATGTGAAGGAGCTATCACTGCTCATAGTTGTCTTGTTGGTAGCTAATAATTGTGAAGCATTTCTCATCTGGGTGAATCTTTTTTGCTCTGGACGGTCTAGTCCAGGAGGTATTTTGGATTTTATCCTTGTTTACCGTTTCTCACTGTGGCATTGTTTAGGGTCCTGGCTACCCACACAGTGACTGCTGATTTTCATTCCGGCTGTGTGCCAATACTTTTGGTGCTGCAATTTGTAGGTTCCACGAACTGCAGTTTATTAATAATGTAGAACTGCATCATGAAAAAAAGGTAGAACAGGACAGGATCTGGAAAGCATCCTTGATTCATTGTTGTAGCATTCACTTGTTGCCCCGATTTTTTCAGCCTTCTCTTTTGTTTCACCGTTTCATGTTTTGGGTTCTGTCTCACACTCTGGTCGGTAAACACCAGCAAATGTTTATCATAACTTCAAGGTAGTTTACATTCCTGTTCTTAGGGATATGGACAGCTGAGGGACAGTTGTCTTGACCAACAGGACGGGGAGAGGTGTCAACCTTCTCCCCCAATCCCTGGCCTTTGTAAAGATACTATATATTGGAGTCAGACTTTTCAAATAAAGTAGAGTTTTTAGTTCATGCCTTCTGATCAAAGTGTGAGTGTTTGTGTGTGTGACGAACTGCGTCATTCAGTTAGCTCAGAAAAGTGCAGAACGGTTTTGGATAACCTAGAGAACTTCTACCATGGCCAGTAATTTAAAAAAATTAACAACTTCTGAAAATAATTGGAGAAATTACTGTCTTTTATGACCTTTTAACTTGCCATTCAAATTAGTGATGCCCTTGCAAGTGACTCACTTGTCATTTTCATTCAGTAGAGAGTTTATTATCAGGTGTGAATAGTATTACACTGCCTAAGAAGCTACATACATATATTGAATTACAGCTCATAGTTCTTAAATGAAATATGGGCTTCTAAACTTCTTCAGAGTCACAACTCATAATGCTTTATTTCAAGGGATAGTGGAAATACATAGTTCAAGGTTCTGTTCAGTAAAGTTTATGTATGTACATTAATGCTTTTATATAAAATCCCTCAGAATTGTCCACTAGGTGTCAGTCTTGAACTGTTTTTATGACTTAGATTGTCAGGAGATAATTCTTGAAGTGTCTGGTCTGTGTAATTTTTTTTAATCCATTTGTGTTGCATTGCAATTTTTATGGTAGGTGTGTGCTAATTTACTTCTCACTATATTGGCATAGGTACAGCCACTTGTCTTCGTGGCAAATCAAGCAGATTCCTGTACCAGCACTAGCTGCCCCAGGTTGTCTTCTAGTCATGTGGGTGACTAATAGACAGAAGCACTTACGTTTTGTTAAGGATGAGCTTTATCCTCACTGGTCTGTGAAAACACTTGCTGAGTGGCACTGGGTAAAAGTAAGTTCTCAATTTGTTTTGTTGCTTTTTTGAAGACTGAGAAGACTTGCACTATGACACTTCATGTTCTTCTAATTTGTCTATTTACTACCATGTGCTTCTGTATTTGAAAGCTGTGATATCATCAGTATCCTCCTTTTTATAAAGGAAAAGGTCTTGGAAAAATATTGGATACTAAAATCTTCTACTGTATATTTTTAACTCTCTTGTGTCAGATTACTACAGCTGGAGAATTTGTATTGCCTTTGGATTCTTTGCACAAAAAACCCTATGAAATTCTTGTATTGGGGAGAGTTCAAGGAGATGTAAAGGAACCTTCAAGGTATGTCAGGATATTTATGGCAAATGTCTTTTTTTTGCAGCTGCTAGAATTCCCTTTGTATTTATCACTTACTCATAATGCAGTGTAATGTCCCAAAATCTCTTGGCTGATTGTGGACCTAAAGATAGCCTAATTAGCTTTGGAATAAGAGAGTACCTTAGTGAGGTTAAAGAATGGAACCCCCTGTCTGTTCCTTGCATCTTGGGGGACTGTCTTGGACAAAAGCCATGCGGACAGGGCTTCCTCTGCTGGCAAGTTCTCTTGGACCATGAGTCCTTGGCACAGCCTGATGCCATTTTGGGGATGCTGCTGTTGTTCCACACATGGAGATATGCAGGACTACATTGTTTGTTCTCAGTGGCTTTGCATGGCTATTGTTAACCATGTTTTGTCTAAAGCCTCAATGATTTCATAAAATGTCATTATACATGTTACATCTGAGCAACATTTAAGTTCCCTTGAACTGCCCTGAAGTTTGTGAATAAACATTCTTTGTGTTATCTCCCATCTGAAGTAGCTCTGCAAGAGCTGTAGCATCACTTTGGGTAGCATTCATTCTCATGTTTCTTTTCTTTTCTGATTTATATGACAGGAAATCTGACGACATTCTTCCAATTCCAGAGCATCAGTTAATTGTCAGCATACCCTGCAGTCTGCATTCACATAAACCTCCTCTTGCTGGTATGTTTTGTTTTTTTTGCCTAGTGTTTCTTGTTTGCAGTGAACTTGAACGTCCCTAGGCACTTCTGGGATGTGCCTAGAAATGCCATGATTTCCCATTTGCCAAGCAGTTTTACTCAGCAGAACTTGTGGTTCCTCAACATTTCTGAAAGTGTTCTGAGGCACCTCAGTCTTGGTCTCCAAAAATGAATATGAAAACTAGAATTTCAAGTATTACTGTGTGAACATTTTGGGTAGATATGTAGAAAAAACGTTGCCTCTTTCAATAGATACTGCAAAATCAGTTTTACATATACTTCATATATGAAGTTGTGACAAATGACCTGAAGTATCTTGTGAGGGAGAGAACTTTGGGAATACATAAAATAGGAAAGCAGAAACCTCTTTCTTTATCATGTCATCCTGAAATAAATGTTTACATATCTGCATGAATTGATTATATGCCTGCAGTACAATTACGCCTTTAAATCCAAAAACTTAATTATTTTAAGACTGCTAATAAGAGGCAACAAATAAGGCATGCCCTGTTTGTTTCTGTGGAGTTGTATTTCACTCACTGAAACTGATGCAGTAATTCCAGCCAGCCAGTTAGTGTGGGTATAAATTCAACTTTTTAGAGTTAGTCTGAAGAATTGTTCTGGACCATTTTGACTAATTTCATCAATAGGAACTAGTACCACTTTCATCATTACAGTATCTTAGAACCTTACAGGACTGTAGTAAGAAAATTTTTAATACTTCTCACAAAACTGATTTCATCCTGCACCAAGGAGGAAGCTCGTGATGAGTCTGCAGATATTCCAGGTGTTTTGTGTTAACATCAGAAAAGGCAGGTAGAAGAAATGTTTAATGCTCTTGGAGAGGAGAGATGTCACACTTTGCTTCACTGATATGCTTTCCTTTTTCTCTTCCCAAGGGGTAGAACTACTTTTGATCTGAGCAATTGTTGTACCTCCACAGATGCTCTAAAATCTGTGTTTGGGGCCTTGCATTTCTTAAGTTAACATATATATATAAATACACCCCCCCCCATTAAAAAACTAGTAGAAAGGACATACTTTGGTTAGCTAAAAATAGGAATAAAAGAAGGACGGTTCTGAGAGGATCTTTTTGCCATCCTGAAGCCACATCTTTAAGAGTTAGGGCTACAGCAAGAGGTGTATTTAAGCTAATGAACAGTGGGGTGGTTATTTATGAGGCTGGCATCTAGGATCTAAGGCAATGCTTAGCAGCAAACTTGGACACAAACAGGAAACTTGTGAGATATCCAAGGGTGAAAACCAGCAGTTTGGATGTATTGCAGACAATTTTAGCACAACAATGGTCCTCAGAACAATTCTTTTGTAGGGCAGAATCTGGAAACCATATTGGAGAACACTTTATAAATTATAACCCCGAGTGGACTTTGAACAAAACTGTCCTTTCTAGTTTCTTGCGTGTATTTCTTGAGTCTTCATTTGAGTGATGGGATTTGATACCATTGTGCAGCATTTGTGTTTCTCTTTGAAAAAATGAACTTGCTGTGGAGCAATATGAATGATTTAAAAGGTTTTTGTGAAAATCGACATATATCCTACAGTTTTTTGGCACGTCTGTGCAGAATATGGTTATGTAATGAAAAGGTAGACTATAAAGCAAAAGCCGATTGCTGGTGCTTTGACTTCCGTGCTGTACAAGGTGTTGCTTTCATGGCCAGGCAATATTCTCAAGCATCCAGTAGAGAGCAGCTGAGCTACATCCTAGAGAGGTTCAGAGGAAATTTGAACAGAAGCAAAGATTTGGCAAGGGGGGAGAAGGACACTTGATGAGTCACACACATTTTTTATGCTTTGTTTAAGTAGTAACAAAGCCAAAAATATTAGTATTTACTGATGCTCTCTGGCACTTTGTTTCTTATTGCAACAATAAAGGTTGTATGTTGGTACATATGTAGCCACTTAATGACTGATTATAAGAGTTTATCTCTCTGGGGGAAGAGAAAGATGTAAATTAAAGTAAGCCATCAAAAAGAGATGTTTGTGTTTCTACAGTGCATTTAACCGTGAAATTGCAACTGTAGGGGTTTTTGGTGATGCATGTGCTGTGTTCAATGCTTAGAGCTCTAATATGTCATTGTAAATGTACTTAAGCTGCTTTATGCAAATGTATTAAAATCAAATTTTATTACTCCAGGTTTTGATTCAAATAACAGCAGGTTTTCTTCCTAATTCAGTGTTGCTCTTAGGGAGCACAAAAGATACTCTGTTACAGATATGTACGGAAGTTCTACATAACTTCATATCACCTTTTTTCCTTTCCTGTGTTATAGATTGTTCTTGTTACAGCCATTGCTCTTCCGGTTTTTAAGTATATGCATTTGTTGTTAGGAAATAATACTGTTGTGTAGGAGTTTGCCTAAAAGCACTGGCATTAATTCTTGGCTATGTTCTAACCAATTTGCATTTATTCAGCAGAACTGTGCAATGAGAAGTCATGGGAACTCCCTCCTCCTGTAGCAATGATGGCTTATTAGGCCATGTTATAAAGGTTTTCTTGGAACTAAAAAAATTCAATGCCTCTTGTTTCCTTATGTTCCTTGTGAGCCCTTGCTGTAAGACTGATAGGTGCATCAGTATCAAGGTTTAACTTGAAGTTCAGGAAAGAGGCAGTGCTGTAAAGCCATCTTCGAGCTGGATTTCAGATTGTTTTCTGGTCCTGCTCTGTTTAGGGTTTAGACAAATTAGGCAATAAGGACCTCAATGTTGCAAACTCTTTTGAAGGGTTATTTTAAACTGAGATAACTGTGCTTTGTGCTTTGCATGGCTCACTGATCAGGCGGTGAAAAAGCAGACAGTTATTTTCACTTTATATATTCAATTTGTCAATGCAGAACCTGCTTTTTAGGCAGTGGTAGTTCAAACAATAAGGAGAAACCGTTGCTTGTTTCAAAGGTAATTCTTTCTTTTGCTCATTTAAACATTTTTAGGAGCATGCATCTTCAATACGTGTTTGGGATTAGGAGTATGCAGGTATGGCAAGTCTCCTGCCTGATCACTGGATTATGCTTCAGAATGAAATGGGTTTTCTGGAACTGTTATCTCTGCCAGCTGGCTTTGTGCTCTCTTCACGTGTCTTAGAGCATTAGGTGCTCATGTAGAAGTACCTGAGTTGCTGTCATAGTGTTTGTGACACCTGCAAATGATAAAGAATAAGCTGTTTATCATCTATTTAACCTGTTTCCTGTCAGTGGTATCTGTAAGTGGATAGAAGTAATTGTGTGCTGGGTTTTGTTTTTCAGTCTGTTCCTGTGGTAGAAAAACTCAATACTTAATTTTTTCTACTGATGGAACTCCTCTAAGCTGTTTTCAGAGGAAAAAAAAAACCCCACGGGTTTGTGTGAGGGCTGCAGATCAGATCCATGTGTGTTAAGATAGCGTACTGGTTATGTAAAGGTCTAACAAAAAAGACATAATTTCTAAGTCGAACACTGATTTTTCATATTTTAAGGAAACAAATGTAATGAGATTGTAAGCCAAAAATATTCAGCTCTTTTGATAATTTCGTTGCAGTGCAAGTTACTGCCTGATGTTATTATGTAAATGCCTACAACGTGGCAGTGAAGAATCATACTATAATGTGATCTCAAATTATATGTAATATGTCTCTTTTTTTAAAAAAGCCCTCTAAGTTTAAAAAGATGCTGTCTCTGCCGGAAGGAGAGGGGGAGATTCCTGTGACTTCCTTTTTAAATTCTGTATCCAAATTGATAGAAAGGCTGGCACATGTTTCCTGCTGCTGCTGAGCTGATTGGTTTCTTGGCTACCCCTTTTTTTGCTTTCTGGTGTACCAGTCTTTGTGGTTGGTTGAATATCCAAAGTGTGCTTTTCAAATTTTGTTCTTTTAGGCATGAAAGTTTTTGGTGCCTGTTAGAACTGCTTTGGATTACTGAATCTAATGCCATGATGACATTTTTAACTTACAAATTTTAAGATGTACCACCTCTCTGGGCAGTTTGTTCAATGTTTCAGCATCCTCATTGTAAACAATTGTTTCCTTATATCTAGACAGAATTGATCCTATTTTAGTTTAAAAGCTTTATCCCTTGTCCTACTGCTGCAGGCCCTGCTAAAATAATGTTTTTACCTTCTTTCTTATAGGACCCATTTAAGCATTGAAAAGCCACAATTAGGTCTCCCTGGAGCCTTTTCATCTCCAAGATGAACAACCCCAACTCTCAGCTTGTCCTCCTAGGAAAGGTGCTTCAGCCCTCTGATCAAATTGTCAGCAAATTATGCACAAGAAATTCTTATCTTAATGGAGCTGTGAAAAGAACAATGAATTTTACCACTTTTTTTATTATGATGGGTTTGCAAAATGGTATTAAACTGCTACTCATAAGTGGTGTCTAATTAGATGAACTCCCATGACACCAAACAGTGCATGAGTTTTCTGTCAGAATGTACATTTTCCTCTAAACTTCCCAGACTCTTCTCTGCAAATGCTAGATCTGTTTAAACATTTTATCTGGCCTCCAAAAGAAGCAGGTTTTTGGAATGAGATTCCTTCTGGTAGCAGTATTTTTTAGATTAAAAGCTGCCTTGACGATAACCCATCTGAGACATTCATGTGACATTTGTTAAAGATTGGGAGAAGGTAAATAGATTTTTATGCCATGCTAAAATACAATAAAGCTTGGAAACACCCATTAAAAATATTTAGAGAAAGGGTTTTAATATATTGGAGCTTTGGAAGAGGTGACAATGTAGGTGTTGGCTAACACAACAAAGTGAAGTGGGTGCTCATCTTTCTGCAGCAGGAACAATCCATGACCTGATCAGCTGGAGTCTCACATAGGGCATCTGTGACTGGCAAGCTTGATGCAAAAAGTCAGTACTTGGATTGCAC
>WBMY01009912.1:680890-722324 GCA_013397315.1 Donacobius atricapilla | reverse complement strand
AAAAAAAAAAAAAAATCTCCTTCCATACTTTGGTGTATGCTGACTGGATGTGTTTTTGCTTTCTGCAATGATCATATCTGAAGAGACTGAAGCAGCAAAATATCAGATTTATGAGCTATGTTTGTAAGTGACAGAGATTCAGAAATCACTGGCAGATCTGATCAAAAAATGACCAAGGTATCCTTTGGAAAGGAATAGGTTTCTGTAATTTTTCTTCTTTTATCTTCAGCAGCAAAACAAAAAACTTAACATGCAATTTTTAGTATAGATAAGTTTCTCAGTTGTTCTGCCTTCTGTGTTGGGTGTTCCTTAAACATTTGCTTTTGTCATGCATGTATTTGTACACAATGATGTTTTTGTAGACATTTCATGAAACCTAGTTAAGGAGTTGCTTGAACCAGCCACAGACTAAATGGCTCTGTATGACAAGTAACACATTTAACAATAAACTCTTCGCAATAATACTTTTCAAACAAAATGCAAGATCTTTTTCTATCACTCCAAGAATACCAGTCATGATCAGTGAAACAGGTGATGTTAATGACAGGCATCTTTATATTTGGATTTAGGCAGTAAAAATGTCTAACAATAAAAGAAATTTGAGATTTATGTTACTGAATAACAGTAACAGTTACAGAATTATCTTTTCAGCTGCCAGGTTGATACTGGGGTAAAAAATAGTTCCTGCATTTTTATAGCCCTTTTAGTGCTATAATTATTTAACTGATGTTTCTTATCTTTTAACAGTTGTCATTACAAAAATACTTTTATCCTCTTAAAGGTACAGAGGAGAAGAGTGTGGTTGTAATTAAGAAAAGGCTTTATTTATTTATTTTTAGAAGTATTGCCCCCATGTTATTGGAGCTAAGTGAGGCTTTAGGATGTGTTTGATTGATATTAGTAAAAAATTCAGAACTCATCTATGTAGAGGCTGAAATAAATCCTCCTTCCCTTTCTCTAAATGAAAACCAATAAATCAAGGCTACTGAAGGCCTTGACAGTATTGTTCAGAATCTCAAGGGCACTTATTTAAAATTACTTTCTCACTATAAATAGTCCAGCTGTTTGATGAAACTTCTGAAATTAATTTGCTGTCTCTCCCTTTTTTAATGAAACATCCATTTTTTTCATCTGCTAGCGTCACAGGGGGAGGTTTTACTTGTTTACTATTGTTATTTGTACCATTGTCATTGTTGTCTTCTTTTTTTTTTTCTCTTGCACAGCAGTTCTGGCAGAGTTTATCAAGCCAGATGTGGCATGCTTGGAGTTGTTTGCTCGCAACCTACAGCCTGGCTGGACCAGCTGGGGAAATGAGGTCTTGAAGTTTCAGCACATTGATTATTTCACTCTTCTGCAGAATGAAAATGAAACTGGGTCTTAAATATCTATACCTTTTGAAATTCCACATCTTCCCAGGGGGCTCTTGAACTTAACTTTATTACTGATGGTGCACCTAAAGGTAACAGAAATAAAACCAATTGCATTTTAGTTAGAATTCTTTAAGTGATAGTATATCTGTTTAATGCTGTCATCCCTCTGTGCAAGGTGGTCCCTTGTTTTGATGATCTGAACATATTTAAATACTGATGTTGTTACCAAAAATCGGTAAAGATAAAACTCCTTAACAACAGTGTAGCACTAAGAAGCAGTCATTCTTTGTTTGGCTGGATGCATGAGGGAGTATCTCCTCTGAAATATCATGTATACTGGTTACAGAGAAAGCTCCTGTTTATATACTGTATTTTACATACATATTCAATGATCTTTCTGAATAACACACAGATGATAATAATTTCCCAAAAATCATTAGCATATGTTCCCTCCCCTTTGCACATGTGTTCTATCTCAGGGGTTTCTTTGGTGGTTCCTGGTGGTCAGCCACCCCAAAATCATATTTGACCATCCAGTGAATTGGAAAAATAACTAGCATAACTGGGCTAGTTATTCTAGGGTTACTCTGCAGTTTTCCTTCTTGGTCAATGTTTAACATGACCCTAGAGAATAAGCGTTGTATGGTTCTATAGGCTTGTGGGTTTTGAAGAATAATCATATTAACCTACCAGGTGCAAACAATTCTTCATCTGCCAACAGTGTTAAAGTATAAGTTTGTCCCTGTTCTTTTTCAAACCTCAAGAAAAGAAAGATATTTTAAAGTATTCTCACTGCACCTATGAAATCTGAGCTAATAGCACATTGCTACTGCTGTACTGTGGCTCTTGTGTTATTTTTAAAGAATTATAATGTATTGGTTTTAAAGAGTCAGTGGAAATAAACAGTTCTGAATGATGCATGTTTTCTTAAAGATTTTTTTGCAAAACAATGGATTTTGAACAAAAATAGTTATAAAGGCAGTGTATCTTCCTACATGTTTGTATGTGTCTGTCTGCCTCAGTGAAAATAAAAGGAGGAGTGCTTATGTTTATTGGCACATGAATTCTTGATGGACCATATTCTATATAAAATTATACTTTTAAAACAGTTGGCAATTCTCTCTTTGTGTATATGATGTTAATTGTTTGAATACATTGTAAATGATCAGTCTCAAAATCATAAAAATGCTGATATTTTAACAGATTATATGTATTTTAAAAAAGTTTTTTATGTTTTGGAATATTATAAAGACATGCCAGTGAGCTGTATTTTTCAGCTAAGATAAAAATGATCCCTGTTCAAAAAAAAAAAAAAGAATGGTACACTTTGTGTATCCTTTGCTGTGCTTGGATTTACTTTGAAAAATGCAAAGAAAATGTAATGAGACCTCTGCCACTTACTCATTTGCAGCAGTAGAGGCAGAGGTGCTGGACAGACTGATTTTCCTGGTGGCAGGCTCCTGAGATCTGACTGTTTATAATGGAGAACAAAATACATTGCTTAACTTCTTTCCCTTCATTTCTGTTTTGGTAGCCTGGTGAGCTGTAAAGAATTTTTTTGAGTTAAACTTTGAATGTTAGCAGAGGATTTTTGGATAATTTTTTAATAAAGATGAAGATAAAAACTTGTGTCTTATTTGCAGACCCCATTTCTATATTACTCTTCAGTTTCATGTTTTGCCTATTGGAGCAGTGGAGTTAATGAAACAAAGAAAATACTTTTTTCTCCCTCCCCCAACAGTTACATATATACTCAAAATAAGTAAATAATGTAATGTGGAAGTAGTTGTCCATGAAAACATTTCTTGCTGCATGATTTTATTTAGTCTGCATTTTAAACTGTCAGTAGGCAAGCAATCTTACCTACAGCTACAAGGGATATAAGATTCTTTATTTGCTTTTAGTTTTATGAGACATTCCCTACCTGGAGCTTCTCCTTTCCCAGTCAGAATTCCCCTGCCCTCCCAAGATTCTGTCATCTTGTACTAAATGATGTATGGGACTCAAGCGTGGAATAAATGATAACTGCTGCACTTATCTTGTTTTCCCTTTGTACTCTACAAAACAGCACAAGAAATGACAATATTGTCTGTTCCACGTCCTCTGCTATGAACAACTCCAGATGATCTTTTTAATTACAACTAAAAGAATGATGAACAGTCTTAGAGACCAGGAAGCCACCTTTCTCCTTTGAGCTGAGCAGCAGAACCCTTCAAAGGGAGTAACCTTTTTTAGGCTGTTTAAGAATTGATGATGTTATTATTTTGTCTTTTCTGTGGAGTCCCTTTAGTCCCTTTTCTAGAAAGCCCAAATAGTGGCTTTCTAGAATCCTAGAATAATTGAGATTGGAAAAGACTCTAAGATAAAGTCCAGCTGTTAACCTACCATCACTGTGTTCACCACTAAACTGAAGCAGTTGAGCAGCTACTTCCAGCATCTGGGAATCCAACCTCCTAAGTATGGCTTGTATGTAGAGGTTTTCTGCAGGCTGACACTATGCTTCTCAGGCTAACTCAAAAGTTGAAGATTAGAACTTGTGTCATACCTGATCCTGTCCTAAAAAGTTACAAAACAATGCCTTGGACACCTGTTTGCTGTTCTTCCACTGCCCTGGGCATGAAGAAAACCTTGTGAATATGACAAAAGTGGTGTTCCACATCTGCAGCCAGCCTGAAACCATTGCCTCTTCTCAGGAGGAGAAAGCCTGTCACTCACTTGGAAATCTCATGGTGGTATTAGCAGTTGCTAGGGTCATCTTTTAAACATAACTATTTGCCTGATATGCTTAATTCATAATTTAGATAGCCCCTTACACATTTCCAGCTGTCCAAGACCTCAGCTGTTCCTAACCAGCCATCAGATCATTCAGTGTCTGTCAAAAGATTCTTCTGAGGCAGAATCTGCAGCATTCTGAAAGATCAGTGATGAGTGAAACCAGCTAATATAACAGGACAATTTAAGATCCAGTTTCCTTTTATGTTATATATGTCAATTGCTCAGAGGGAAAAATGTCCTCTGTTGTGTCAAGCCTTGTATAAAAAAGAAAACTTGCTCTGAAGAGTTAACAAAGTTGGTGAGAAATGAAAGAAAAAGGGAGAAGATAAGGATGGAGGAATACAAGATAGCAATGAGATGTTAAAGGTATATTTATTCAGTATCAGGCTAGGTATTATGCACATCTTCAGTGTTCCTAAGGAATTGTAAGGTTGTTTCCTCTATTTTAAATGGGATTTTCTTCTTTTGTATTCTGGTATCACACATTCAAATAAAAAACAGGTGGAGTGTATATTTTACTTACAATATTAACAAAATAAAAGGGTTTTTAAAGCTATAAATTATTCTTGTGGCAGCTTGGAGAAGTGATAACTGTGATTACTCAAGAATTTTCAGAAAGTATGTTATTTGATACATCTCTTGTTATTTTAGCAGGACAATGGTAAACGTTTCTTGGGCTAGGTGTTCTCTACTACTTCAAGCCTTTTAAAATTATGTCTTATTGCAAAAAACCTCCTTGCATTATAAAAAGAAGTAATTGTAAGCTTTTTCTATATGTAGAGTACATCAAGTGTCATAATCAAACTTACTTTTATGAATCTTCAGGTTTGAGAATGATTTTGAAATGTCAAATTAGCATATGACCTTTACTTGTATTTTTAAACTTCTGTGAACTAAAAAGAATTATATCAGTAAGATATGTTTTTGGAATAATGATTGGTAGGCATGTACTCCTGTGGAAACAGCAAAACTTCTTTTGCAAGATTAAACATTATTAAACAAGTGAGGTAAGTGAGGAGGTCATACCTCTTCTCGCAATCAGCTTGGAAAGGTGTCAGCAGCAGCAAAGGTTTGACTTTTTGAAATAGATTTCCAAAGTACATGAACAACTATGAATTACAGAAGATAAATGCTACTCTGCTTTGATACTTGCATTCATTAGCCTCAACATACCATTAAAGATTTGGCTACTGCTTATTTTGGATTGGACGTAAGAGGAAGAGAATGGAAGGTGGCTAGAGAATAGCCAAGGGATCTGAGGTATGTTCCAGTTGCAGAAAGAAGTCTTGTGGTGTCCCAGCTGGCAGTTTTTTTCATAGAATCATAGAATAGTTTGATTTAGAAGGGGCTTTTACAGGTCATCTACTCCAACCTCCCTGCAATGAGCAGGGACATCTTCGTCTGGATCAGGTTGCCAAGAGCCCTATCCTACTTGGCCTTGAATGTTCCCAGGGCTGGTTCTGCCAGTTTTTTGTAGAGAGAATTGTGTATGTGCATGTGTGTGTAGAGGCAAAGCTGATCTGTTGGAGTAGTGAGAATCAGTGGTATATAGAGTACTTTGAATAACAACGATATGTGCATTGCTAGAAATTGAATTTTTATTTTTTACTTTACAGTGTCCTAATGTTACCAGTTTGTGGGGAAAAGGTACTATTTATTTGGTTAGAGATGCCCCAATACCATACATGATTTGAAAGCTTGCCTGTGGGCTGTGTAATAGGTATATTTTTGCTTGATTATCTGGAAGCATAACATTGACACTGGTAAGTGAACAGCATAGTAGCTGCCAAGGTGTGTTCCCATGACCCTGGCCACATCTCAAAAGTATGGGGAGCCTGCAGGGGCTTGGGCCAGGTGCATGGTTCCATTGGTTCTTTATCAGCTTTAATATGCCTTGACATCACTAAAATCATATCAGAGCTGCTCTAGTGAGGCTGGGTCACTTTACTGGGCCTAGCTATGAAGACTTTCAGTGCTGGCATAAAGGAGTTGAGGTTATCACCTTGTCAGGGTTGCTCTTCAAGTAGCCTGAAAATTATCTAAAGAAAGTTGCTTTTTACTTGCAAACATTTTTTATTCAACTTGCCGAACTCTTGGTGTGCTGCAGAGCCTGGGCTTCCAGCTGAGTCTGAGCCTGCCACATGGGCAACAGGGATTAAAGAGTTATGGGCCATGCCCTGAGGGCTGAAATTCAAAATGCCTCTGGTCTGGAGACATCCAGGCCTTCCTGGAAGTACTCTGGCTGCCAAACTGCAGGCATACCTCTGTCGTGGTCCTCCCCTCTGGGTTTTTGGCTTTTTAGCTAACTGTCTTATGAAAAGAAGGGCTGGGAGGCACTGTTGGTGCTGGAGTCTTGACACTGAAATCACAGTGCCTTCTTAACAAATGCATCATCTTTCATCTTTTCCCTGTGATGAGAAAATCTGAAATTTCTATTACTTGTTTCAGAGCATTTTTATATTTCAGTTAGTAGTTTGCATTTACCTATAACAGAGTAAGTCTGACTTTCCATAAGCTTTGTTTTTTGCTGCTTAGTTCTTTCTGCCTCCTTCTCTTCAACTGGTTTTCTTCAATCTAGTATTCATTTACACACGAGTAACTTTTATTTTGCTAACTATCTGTTACTATAGGAGCCTTTAGATTTCTTTTAACTGTTAGGAAGGCTTGTCTGTAAAATTGCATGGTTTGAATTTGTTTGTTACATCTTTCCACAAACAACCATAGGTAACAGAGTGTGGCATGGGATTGGAAATATGAATCTGGTGGTTAGGGAGGAATGAGGGGCTACTTAGTAAATGTAAACAGGAGGATGGGAAGTTGTGGCAATAGCAAAATTGGCTGCTGCCACAGGAACATAAAAATGTGCGAGCCACATGAGAGAAAGGTGTGTTTGCTCTGTTATGTTGCCTAATTTGTAAGTAAAAAAGTTAAATAGGACAACAGTACCATAGCAGGACTACTTTCCACAGGGGCTTTTTATTTATCAGTTCTCTGGTGCTACCTGTTTGACAAAATAAGGCCTCATTTGATGACCTTTGTGGGAAATGATAGCCCTAATGGAATACAGGAGACTTTTTTTCAGATGAGCTAGGGAGATAGTATTAATTTTTAAAATGCTACTACTAAAATGCTGTGAATGATGCAAATGCAAAATTTCAGTAAGATTTTTCCACCCTATTGTTCAATATGCAGTGGCATGTCTTCTTTTTTTTTCCCATGCCAGTAAGTAAATTGGCTTAAAATAAGATAGCAGTATTGCTTATCACTAGTTGGAATGTCAGGCACCCGTATACAGTTTTCTTGTGTAAAACCCAAACAATAACTTCTGCCAAGGGAGAAGGAGGTCAGACATTCTTTTCGTCTGTAACATTGCCTCCATTTGTCTCAGACTATGGAGCCTACAGTCCTTTAGTCACCTGGGATCAGTGGAATACTCACTTTTGCCTGTCTTGGAACTCCTCTTTTTTCCCTTCTTTGTCCTTCTCTAAAGAGCATTTCTGTAACACATAGTTATGAGATGAGAAAATAAGTTATATATGAGAAAATGAGGGTCTGTAAAGAGGAAAAAACAATCAAAGTGGAAAACAGTGTCCAAAATGCAGTGGAATAATGAGGACTGTACACTTCACAGCTAGAGCCACTGCAGTGCTCGTGGTTCTCTAAACCATTGCTGTGGACAAGCTCATACACATGTTTGAGACTTTATTGTAAAGATCTGTAAAGATCCGTCTCTTCACCTTTTTGGAGATGGAGACATTTTTCAACACAGAAGAGTGGGTGCAGTTGCCCTGGCCAGCATTTTTAGCGCAACAGACGTTGCACACTGCTGGTTACAGGTCGACTGCAGAATTGTACAAAAATCTGGCCTTTTTCATTTCCGGCCTCTTTTTCAGTACAAAGTATAGCCACACACTGGCTACTGTGTAGAAAATGAAATTCATCCAAGGTAAAACCAGCATAAAGGCAGAAATAAGTCAGAAATTTAAGAATAACTAATAATGTAATAGGCGAAAAATATCAGCATCATGGGTCATGATTTTACATGATCATTAACTGAAGATTGTAGCTAAATTTTTCTAGTTTATTTAATAGCACTGTCTTATAACAGCTATATGCTATTAATTCAGGAGACAGCTTAATGGAAATATTCTTATTATGCTATTACTGCCCTCAAACTATTCCATGTGTGTTTTAAACTATTTGCATGTTTCATTACTCTGTGCTCTCCAAAAGTTAGGCTGAGTTCAGAAAGAAAGCATGTGTCCTTTTCTGAGGTTCATGGTTCATCTATTGGTTCATATAACTTCAAAGAGATAGTTATGACATAAAAATTACATTTTTCCACATCAAAGTGATCCAGTCAAAACTTCCATTGAAAATTTTATGAGGCCTACAGCCTAACTTTTTATAAAACCCAAGAGAGTTTAGATTACAAAGAGCTGTTTTTGACCAAGTAAACTGTCCGACAAAGTTATGAGGATGTCTAAATTCCTAATAAGGTCAAGGAAGTGTAGAACATAAGAGGAAGAATCTAAATATTATTACAATTTTCACTGCATGATGCAACTTCCACATATATATTATTATTTTTGGTCCCGTGCTTTTCAAGGTTTGATAAACCTCAAAGTAAAAAATGCCACAGGAATCAACACTATTAACATTACTTCTAGCATTATAGGAGGAAACCTTCTGGTTTTACAGTACTGAAAAGCCTAATTTGCAGAGAATGGGAAGTGTCTTACAAAACAATTTCATTTTGTTGATATAATCATGGTTTTGAATAGCCATTTACATAATGATATTATAGGTCTGTAAGAGAAATAGGATTGTATTATCCTGTAACAAAGTTACTGAGGTTTTGGTACAATATGGAGACTCTGCTTTTACATATGATTTTCATGAGAACGCTCTTTAAATGGAATGATTTACCCATTATCACGCTGCTCTTTTTGAGCTCTAAAGTAGACCTGCAGAGCCTGGGCCTTTTCCTAAGTGTCTGCTGGTGGTAGGTGGCAGTTTCACTGCAAATCACTGTGGTGAGTAAACTCTGCTTTCCCATGAGTAGTCTGTTTTTTCTTTTCCTCTGTTTATATCTAGAAGGAGAAGCACAACAAAGTTGTGGCTTTGTCACACATTTCTTTACGGGAGGATTTGCTTAATGTTCACAGTGTGTGCACAAGAGGAACCTCTTTTACAAATTCAGAAAGGAATGATGGGCAGTGAATAGTGATTGGACAGTGGGATGGTTCCTTTGCAAGGGGATACGCTTCCTTGGAGTTGATCTTTCCATAATGGTGAGTACTCTGATTGGAAAGGTTGCATCAATAACAGGAGATTCACTTAAAATAAGATGTTGTCTCAGAGTTTTTAATTCTCAGTCGTAGATCTGTGCCAGAAATCTAAATAGCTCTCTCAGTTTTCCAGATCTGTTCATCATGCAAAACCTCTTTGATGATAGTACTAGCAAAAGTAAGAGAAAATAAATCCAAATACACTTGTAGAGTTAAGACTCCCTTTCCAGCCCAAAGATGTGAGATGATGTGTGTTATCTTCATCATTTTTTACTGTCTAGCCATTTATGAAATGTTTACCCACTGAAGATGTAATAGTTTTCATTTAAAATCTTGGTACTACATATTTAGTTTGAGGCCAGCTGTGACACCTGAGTATTTCCTGCTTTGATGAACTAGATGATGAAATAATCTAATTAGTCTCCTCGTGAGAAACAGTCAGAAGTATGATAGCTTTCCTGTTTAAGAATCAATAGAATGGCAAGATGGTAAAATCTGACAAGGCATCTGTAACATGAATGCTTTATTATGAAAAAACGAAAGCTTCATACAGATTTGATTACAGAGGATTACTTATCTTCCTTTGCAATACCCAGGGATTAGAAAGCGGTCCTTATCCTTCTGCATACTCTGTGTGTCTGTGTGTTTGTGAGAGAAGGGAGTATGTGAGTGAGATTTAGGGATACAACTATTTCGTTTTCTTTCCCTGAGTGGGTACTATAGGTGATAATTTAATATTTGCAAGACCTTTATCTTTCTTTCCATTTCTTCATAGCACGAATACATGTGATGGTCCTCAGCTGTTATGAACTTGTGAATTTTCTTGGAAGCTGATGAAACGGTGCTAGATTACACAAACAGAGCCTTTGCCTGACAGCTTCTGGTGTCCACTTTTCTCATCACTGATCATCCCTTCTGTGAATTTCTCAGCTTATTCAGACTGTAGAAAACAACAGATAACTTCCTATAAGGCAGGCGTAGTATTTTCTAAACCATCTGTGACTATTTTTTGACTCATTTTTTCCATGTAATCCCAGCATTTTACTGCATCAGACATAGCTCCTTCCATGTCTTACAGGGGTATCAACCCAAACCGTAATTGCCAGCTACATGTGATTTTAATTAATGCTTTGCCTTGAAGGAACTGAGCTGCTGGTAGCAGCTAAGGGTATTTGAGTTCCTCATGTAGTGAACGTTGTAGCCTCGTTATAATCCACATCCATAACCCACCTCCTTTAGAAATTAACTACAGCTGCTCCTGATATCTAACATTTTTAACTTCTTTTGTATCTTTTATTGACCCTTAGAAACATCTCGGACCACAATTTTAGAAATACTGAGTTAAGTATCTAATGATTCTTGCTTCTAGGTCACATGGTGTGTCAGAGTTTGGTAACATTTTCACCTGCAGACATTCCCTTTTTTCTGCTTGTCCTAGTATAGCCTGCTCATGTTATGTAACATGATATATATGATATAAATCTCTTTCGATTGAAAAAGGAAAATAATTCAGGAGGCTTTCTAAAAGCAGCCAGAGCATTTATTTCTTTCAGTTACAAGTATTCCATCTCTATGTAGCAGAGCTCCGTGTCTAGGGAGAGCTAAATATCAGATAGAGTTTTCCCACTGGATAGGGATTTTTAATGTATCACTTATGAGTAGTAACTCTGCTGACATTTACAGTTGCTGTTGATATTTCTTACCTCCTAATGTTTCCAGACACTGAGCCTTCCAGGAGGGCCTAAGCCGACTCAGGCTGGGGTGCATTTGCCTCCTCTGGGAAGCTGTTTTGCAGTTTTGAATATCTCAGCTATTCATAAAAAGGCAATGTGACTTTGCTAGCCCTCAAGAGTACATCTGTCTCACTGACTCACCACAGAGATGCTGAAAACAAATATACTTGCCAGTCCTGATAGTGGTGCTTGGCTTGTTGGCTGTTTCATGCAGGGAAGAACACAACCAAGCATTCTCAGGAAGGGGTTTGGGCAGACAGGTCAAGATGGCAGAGGCACCCAGCCAGGACAGCCGCTCAATGGGATAGAGGGCTGGACTGCTGCATCATCTGGTTCATTAGAGGATGAAGCACTTAATTGTCACAGCTGGTGTCATCTCTGACACCAGTGAATCTCTGGCTATTGAGTATGACCAACATGGACTCTAGGAAGAGATGACTGGTAGCATGCAATCAAGGACCATTTATGAGGATATGCAGGATAAGAATAAGAAGTCTGCACAAAGTTGGAATTCCAGAATAATGGGTAAGTGTAAAGCTTAGGATTCCAGGTGAAAACTTGTAATGCATGACAAGCTTGCATTAAAATGGAAGCTTCCACTTCTAGCCTTTAAAATATTTCATGAACTTTTCACTTGAAAATTTGACCTATGATGAAGATTCTCTTTAGTTTGAGAGGCCTGAGCTAATTTCTGAGTTACTTTCTCTTCCCAGTTTTTGTTTGCAGTATGCTTAGCCAAGCATGATGCAAAATACTTAGCCCTGTGTATTGTAGAAGATCAGATAGGCAATTCAGGCCTTCAGCTCTTGTTTTTAAAGAACTGTCTTTTACATGCTTAGTACCTAGTAAGTGGCTGCGAGTCATGTGTGCTAAGTCACTTTTCTGGCTTGTTTACTCCATCTTTGAGAGCATGATTGTAGGTGAAGAATCAAAATGGAGAGCTCAGAACCAGATGAGAAAAAGCAGTGATGATTTCAAAGCACTGCAATGAAGGATAATATTTGTCATGGTCTTGTCTTACCTAGCATGTTCGTCTAAAACTCCTTTGTTGTGGCAGAGGTGGGTGTTAACTGAAGAAAAGCAGCAAATACTGCAAACCACTGATGGTGGCACTAGTGCCCTATCCCTCTGTTCTCCTCCCCAGAGAGCTAATAAAGAACATCAAAAATAGATGTTATCAGGCCATCAAGAATTAACAACATGTAGCAGATGGTAACACCTACCCTTTGCTCTATACCTAATTTTAGCCCAGACTATTTACCAGCAAGTTGTGACAAAGGTTGAGGAATCCAGTGCCGAGGAGCAGGAAGCGACTAGAGGCAGGAGGGAGCAGTGAGGTTTTCTCTCACTTCTGGCCCTCTCAGATTATCGTTTTGATCAGTGGCTTTGCACACCATGATTACCCTCAGTGAAATGAATGAAAGTGTTTCCTTCAGCCTCAAACTATCAACTGGTAAGCTGCCAGCTGAAATCTATGACATACCCATAAAAATGGAGCTATATTTCATGGCTGAAATTGAGGTATCTCTGTGAAGGTGTTATCATGGGAAATGCAATTACATTATGCAGTGTGTGTGTAGGGTGGGCACCTGTGCTTATGGATGCACATATGTATTTTCACTCATATTTTGTTCCTTACGTCTTTGCTTTATTTGCTTTCCTGACACTAGCAACAGTGTCATTTAGGACAGTGCATTGATGCATATTGGATCTGTCATTCTTGTGATGGAATATCTAGACTGAGAACCATGTCTTCACCACAGGCTTAACTCAGGCTCCCACCTACATTTTAGTACAAATCTCTGTCAGCAGCACACTTAAACTTTTCACCTGGGCTTGTGTGAGCTCTGGATAGATGTTTACTGGCCCAGTGAGGGGCACGGTCTAAAGTCAAGGTCACTGCTGAAAGGTGACCCGACTCAGCAATGCAGCCTGTCCAATGCAGGAAATGGCTGGAAAGTGCTGGATGAGAAAGGAAGGAAGATGTTGGGATTTCTCCACCTGGAATGAAGAATGCCACAGTCAGGCTTAGCAGATCCTGCACCACATGTGTTTGATACCAGGTGGTCTGGTTTCTCAGCTGGAAGAGAAGCAGGTGTCACTGCTGGAGGTATTCACCCCAGATGCTGCAGGCCCCCAGCAAGGGACAACTGGCATTTAGCAACCTTATCTCTGCGCCCCTTCCCCTCACTGTTCACTGAGAGCAGACCACACCAACTTTGCCAGAGACTTGGCTCACGAGTGGGCACTCTCACATCCCACGGTGCATGACTGTTGCCTTGATGCTAAACAAGGGGCTGACTGGATTCCCTGTCCCAGTCTGTACCCTTTGATGTGTATTTTCTTGCTCAGTCCCTGCTAGGTCTTTTGGCCATAGGCGTAAATTTGCCCATGAGTTCATACTGTGTAGATGTAGGGAGGATCTGCAGATTAGAAGAGACCTGAAAATTTCTGGAAGAGGGGGTAAGCAACAGGAGACTTTTCCCCAAAGCACTAGCAAACCTTCCTTTGCTCTGCCTTTGAGAGGGTCATGTATAGATTTAATTTATTTTTGTTAAATTGCCATATCACAAGCTTTGTTTCCTAATGGGAAATTCCATACACAAGGTGTTCAAAATGTTTTTTTGCTGCGGATGCTGTGTGTAAACAGCAGTTCAGTGAGAGACAAACTGCCCTGAGTTGCGCAAGTGGATAAAAATTACTTGAATCCCTGGTGCTGATGTACTGACTAACTACTGTGAGTTTTCTGTATTTTGTGCCTGGTTTGAAGTGCCTGAAAATTACTGGGGTTTGTATTTATTATTTAACAGACTTCTCCTGGGAAGACAGCTCTGCCCTCTCTCCACTATGTTTTTCATGAATAAAAAACTCACAAACCTATTCATTTTGAAAGTTATATTAATGGAAAAAGGACTGTTGAATTTTTTTAAGATTGAGTTTTCACATTTACAGTTTGAAAAATCATTCTTAAGGAATCAGTTTTCTTTAGAGAACTGCTGCCAATTTCAAAGGTACAAGCATTAAATTTGTGTATGGGACGCAAATAGCTTTTTATGAGTAGCCAAATGTGAAATGATGATTGTATGAGTTAGGTAAAGTATAATTTGTTTCACCCTGTTGAGTGAACATAGCACTGGTCTTTACAAAGTAGGCAAGAAACCCAGTGATGCCAATGATTCTTAAATAAATGCTAGCTTATATCAGCATTTAAGAAGGACAGATAATTAATAAAGTAGCATAACTTTGTATCCCAGGATATCTTCAATGTCTCTTCAGCTTGTATTTTCAGAATACCGAGCAAAATCAGTTGCTGTGAAAATACAGCTGTTACAATGGAGCACCTTTTTTTCTTGTTAGCTAATACAAAGAGAAGAGAAGAGAAGAGAAGAGAAGAGAAGAGAAGAGAAGAGAAGAGAAGAGAAGAGAAGAGAAGAGAAGAGAAGAGAAGAGGAGAAGACCCCCCCCTAACTTTAAGGTTCCTTATTCCCATACCCCTTTACTTATGATGTCAAGAAGTTGATATCTTCTAATAAATGCTATTAAAAATCCAGAGAACGTACGGCATTTGACTGCATAGCAAACAAAGATGCATTTTTGCCTTTATCCAGCTGACTATACAATCTTTGGGCAATGAGCAGTGAGCCAGAGTCTGATTCAGACTCTGCCTTAAACTGCAGCAGGCCCTAAAAAGCACTTTCTAGCACTAATAGTGTTGAAGTTAAACTTTCAGAGGACTCATTCAAGTTTAAAGTTTGAGTATCCTGACACACAAGAGGCAAATGCCCTTTCTGTGAAGGACTTTATTCTGCAGCATGCTCAGGAACTCGCAACAGCCTTGAGTTAATTGAATGCAGTCTAGGAGAGAAGTGTAATGTGGCATCCAGACACAATACAATGTATTCAAGTGTTTGTCCACATGTAAGTAGTTAGTTGATTGTGTTGCTATAAAGCACAATTCAAGGTTATTGTATTATCTTTAGCACAAAGCTGTACAATTACAAAATCATACAGGTTGCAAAATACATTTAAGGGCGAGGTAGGCTTAACTACTACGTTGGAAATGACAGTGAATTATTTTTCATCTCTTTGTCTTACTCTACCCTTCACAGCTCAGGGACATCATTTGGTGATTGGTAAAACCCTAGTTCTATTTAGATTTTCTGCTAGGAGGATTGGTGGTAAAAGAAATTGTTATGGTTCCCAAGGGCATGCATTCATGTTAAATATGGTTCACATTTGGAGTCTTGATTCCTGACCAGTCCCAATCATTCATGTATTATGCTTTAAGCCTCTCAATAATATGAAGACGTTAAAAAAGCATACAAAAATCCTGTACAGGGCTTAGACTTTCTGTCCTCTCTTTCTAAACCTTTTAAGCACTTTTCTACATGACCATGAAGCCCAGAAACTTACATAAAAGCTGAAATTCTCCTGGAAATCATTATTCAAAAGTCTGGGGAAGTGCTGATATTTCCAGAATTTTAATGAGATTGTGAAAGTTGGATTATCTTTTTTCTTCCATCCAAGCATCCATCTGGACCTTGTGAAGCTCATGTGAAGACAGACTTGAAAATAGCACTCCATCTTACATTCCCTTTCTTTAGGTCAAAAAACCCCACCAAAACCCCATATCAAATTGGAGGGGTATTGCTGGGCTAGAAATATTGTATTTTTGGATTGGATATCCTAATTTTTCCCCTGTTTACCACCAGTGCAGCTGCACTAAATGAAGAACAACTTGGGGCAGCAGGCACAGGGAGACAGGACCTCAGGGTGTGTGGATATTCCACCAACCTCTGTCACCCTTGTGGTACAATGGTGAGGAGGAGGTGAAGGGATCAAAGGGAAAATTTTTCTGTGTTCATGAAAAAGAGAGAAGAGAAGAGAAGAGTATGGCATTTCTAGTGACTAAGCAAATGACACAAACTTTCTTTACCCTCATTCCTGTGCAAGCACAGATATGCTTTGAAATGTCCCATTTGTGTGTGTGTGTGTGTGTGTGTGTAACTGTCAGAAATTACATAATGTAAATATTTCAGTTGTAGCTATGACTAAAAATCCTGAAATAGCTACAAATATTGTTAACCAGTACTTGGCATCTTACTTCACTATTTAAGGCAGACAAAAATGTTTATGAAACGTCTCAAAAAGCTGTTATTTTTAACAAGTGACAGGCTGAAGCTAGAACATAATGGCCAGGAGCTTTTTAGCAAATTAAATAGCATGATGTTCTTGGTATGAGTGTTAGATACAAAATACTTCCCAGGAACAACTATTTGAGGGCATTCCATTGGGGAAGTAAAATTATTGTGAATTTTAAGTAGCTTTATGGAGGGAATTTCCATGCAGAAGAATTTCGATTATGTTGTCCATCTTATCTATTCTTTGGGTGTAGTCTGTCTGCATAGAACAGAATGTATATATATATATATACACACATATGTACATTGTATATATTTCTGTATATAACAGAATGAAATGCCTTCTGTATGTTCAGTTGTGGAGCCTGTATCAGCTGATCTCCTCGAGACTGCCAATGCCATGGTTTCCTCAATGCATTAAAAAAGAACATGGATTGCATGCTACTGTCTGTGTTCTTAGATTTCTCCTTTGAATTTGATAGGAAGTTATGGGTTTTCACATCAGTGCTGAGACCCTAAAGCACTGTACACATGCTAGCAAAAGCCTCAGACCTAATGAGACAGGAAATTGGGAAGCTGAAATAGAATAATAAAGAAAGAAAAACATTGATGCTTTCATGGTTCTGGAAAATGACTGTTATGTTCTATTACAAAAAGGAAAATAACTTTGGCAAGGATTTACTATTGAAGAAAAGTAGACAAGGGGCTAAACCTAGGGTAAAAGAGCAAAACCAAAACAGCATGTCAAACAAAAAGCCTTTGGAAGAGAAGAGACACCAATCAAGATACAAACTGAGTTTTAAAAGTATTTTTAATTTAAATGTCTCATCCAATATGGACAATAATACAGTAATTCAAAGCAGGTTGATTACCTGTAGGAGAGCTTCTAGATGCTGGTTAAGGAGTTATATTATCCAAAATTAACACAGCTATAAAGATGCCTATCTCTTAGCAGTTTTGAGAATGCATCTACCATTTGATGCCTAAACATAATTTCCTCTTTTTATCGGGTGTAAAAAACAACAACCAAGGACCTATGGAGACTTCTCATTTTTTAAGGGTGTTCTGGTCCAAACTGTTTGACACAGCCACCTGCAGTAATTGCCCAGCCTGGCTATTCATTAACCATTTGTTGAATTTTGTTTCCATGACAACTTCCTATATTATGCTATCTCAGAAACTCAATAGAATTCAGACATCAACTTAAAACACCTAAATGTTTCTCTGAGTTGCATCTCTTGTTTCCTTGGCAACTTCCTCTCAAGTCACCCTAGGATATTTCAGGGCACCCAAGACAAATTTCATTGCATTGATCTTTTTAATGAATTTACACTGACCTGTGGTATACACATTGTACCAAACTTAAAATATTAGATGGCAGAATCTTTATTGATTTCATTCAAATGCTGCTTCTCAGCCGAAATCCAATTACTTTGCCCCAGTGCGTACATTTTCCCCATTACGGCTGCAGAAACAATGCTGTAAGGTGCTATCTATACGTATGCAGACCAATCTGGAGATTAAAAACAACTTTGCATACCAAGTGCAATATTTCTGACAGAAACTAGGGCACGTTTTTGCTGCTCTGGAGTAATGTGTGATTATTAAAATAAATTCTAATGAGAAAAGGTAAATGCAGAGGAAATCTCAAGAAGCACTGCCACTTGCATTCTTTTTGATACATTGCAAAGGCAATAGTTAAAGAAATCATAGCACAAAAAAATCCCAGATGCCAAATCCCATCCTTCAGCCCCAAAGGAAAAAAACCCAGCTAACACTGATTCCATGCTGGTCACGAAAGTTGTTGACTCAATAGATCTTCTGTAGTTCTGCACATGCTTTTCCTATCTTGGAGCAGTGTAAGAGGCTGATACAAACAAGATGAATCGTGTATCTTGATTCCAGTCTCTCCCTCCAAAGTCCCCTAAGGAAAGAATGGCCAGTTCTGAGCCAATATTTAGCCTCTACAGTGGGTAAACAACATTTTCATCTCCCACTTTTCTCTTTTCACATTGATTGGTCCCACAGCCTAAGGAAGTAAAACCAGGATCTGTCATATATGAATGGAAAAGTTTTCAGATCAGATCCTGGAAATTAATCTCTTCTGCAGATAAGAATGGACGGAAAATCTAAGGTCCTCACACCACTGTCTTATCCCCACCTGCATTATTGAATCTGACCATAATTGGTTTCCCTACTGTAAACCCATATCCTATTGTTTCTAAATCTGCCCCACCTTATTACATTGGCATCTATTTTTTGCTGACCTCAACCCTGGTTTGGCATCTTCCCATTTTTCTCAAAGCTTCCTTTTACCAGGTTTACTGAGTATGCTTCACTCTGAAATAAAACTATAACCAGACACAGACAACACAGTGACTTCTTCACAAGGGTGCAATAGCCCTTCTTACATGGCAAGGGCCACTTCCTCCTCTGGCCATGTGTTATGGAGATGAGTTAGCTCAAGCAAGAGTAATTTTCTGAGTGTGTCTGAATCTGAGGTTTTAGTCTGAACCCGTCAGCCTTACCCAGGAAAGATGTCTGGGGTAGTCTCTTTTGGTGAAGACCCTTTAAGTCTCGATTCAGTGTGGTGCATGAGATCCAAAGAAAGGGAAGAAGCAGTGGAGGACAAGGATCATGTTTTTACTGCTGCGCAAATTTGCTGTTGTGGAGTCAATAAACAACAGTATAAGTTTAAAAGAAATAGAATTTCTACTGACAAAGAGATGAATGAAGGATGTTTTAAGAGAGGAAAGTGAGATGTTACTGTTTTGAAGTTAAGCTCAATGCTTAGGAGCATCCTGAGAGGAAATTAACTACTTTAAACTCTCATAAAGCCTAACAAACAGAGCCTTGTATCACTATAATGCTGATTAAAAGATGTGCAATACTTGAATATAAAGATTTGAGACATACAGTTATATATAAAAACTAAGCAGCAATGGCTTCAGAAGAGGTAACTGGAGGTGATTAATTCATACCTTAAAAAAAAAAAAGTGAGCTGTTTGTCTAAGCCAGAACGATCATCCCTCCTACTGAGTGTCTGCTGTTTTCTTACTTTTGCCTGGCAGGAAATGATCCTTTGAAGACATAACGGCTTGTCTAATTTTCTGCATGTTAGAAGTCTCATTAAGTATAATAAATTATTAATTCCAAAGACATTATGGTGGAGAAAATTTGTTGGATCAGAGCTACAAGTGTTAAGTCCTTCTGCACCAGTTTACTAGGACCTCAGCCTAGATAGCATGATAGCTTTGGTATCCCTAACATTTATAGGGACCAGATTATATGATGTGTGTGTAATTTCAGGCAAACCTAAAGTGCTGGGCAATTTGAATGCTGTTAAACTTCCTTGTCTCTTGAGATAAATTATGTATTTTTAAAAAAGAATCGCACATGCTCTTTTCAAATTTCAAATGCACTTCTTAATGTTTTGTAGATGACTTGCACTGCCAAGGCTTGCTATTATGCAGAATACACTTTAATTAAGATTTTAATGGATGTCTTATGTCAACATTCATGGTTGTATTATGCTGTTTTAGCCTAGTGGTAAAATTCTAATACTAAATTTTTAGTAGAAACTGTTCTTTGAAAATATCTTTCGTTCTTGCATTTCTCAGACTAATTATTCTTTGATGCACAAATATGTCAGCTTTATGTAGGTGGGAGTGTCAATGCAGGATAGAGTGTGATGCCTGGAAGGGATTAAGACCAAGTTCAGGAAAGACTGTGAAAGTCTTTCCAGTGGTTTCAGTTGGTTTTGGATCATGCTGAAACAAACAATTTCAGATACTTCAGTTCCATATTAACACTGGTGTAATGGCAGGTTCTTAGTAAGCGAGGTATTTTCTTTGTCAGAGTGTATGATGCCAACATGTATCATTGCAAAGAAGATCTCTCTTGAATGAGATCATCCATTTGTTTTGTCACAGTCTAGCTCTGAGCAAGCAATGTAAATATATGTGTGTTTGAAATAAAGGATGTTTGTTGTACATATGGAATCAGTTTTTGAGGTAATATCTTACTATACCACTACTTTCAAATCACTGACGGAACTGTGGGCATTTTTTAAGAGAAGAAACAAAAGCAGAGGCTGATTCATTTACCCTGGAGACTGTTAAAAGTCCCACAAGGTTAGAGATAGTGTGTTGATCTGTACTTGTACTTCCACTGTAAAGGAGTGTAAAATATACTGCCTTTGTCTGTTCCATTTTGTTTCCTTCCTGACTTAAATTCAGAGGTATTGCCAGAAACAAAAAAATGCTGCCTGACACAGTGGTACCTCTTTTACAGCTGGGCATGTGGCAATGGCCTGAGGGTTACATCTGCTTTGCATATGAATTTGCACAGTATATGAATGAGAGCCTAATGTGAAGGGTTAGCCTTTATATATTTGTATGAATTATAAAGAAACTGCATAAAATATGTTTCAAAGGCTGCAGGGGAAAAGGGTATAAAATGGAAAACTGACACTTCTTGTGTCCATCCTTTTCTTCATGCATTATTTAACATTCCTTCCACTGCCAATATCCATCAGGCTGAAATTCTTCCCGAAAAAAACCCCAAAATGCTAAAGCTTTGTTTGGAAGACAAAGAACCTCACAAGTGAGATGATATTTGGAAACTGGAAGCTGAACATTTATCCACCTAGGTGAAAGCAACATCACAGTAAAACAAGATGATTTTGGTGCCAGCAGCACTCTCAAGTATATGAAGGAGTTCTTGGAATCTCTTCCAAGACTGCTCAGCTAGTGAAGCACAGCATTCACACTCATTCGCTATTATTTTTTATTTCCTGAAATGAAGTGTTAGCAAAGTGAAGAATTTGGGGTCTAGTTTCCAAACCATGACTGGCCTCAGGAGATCCAAGTTTTGGCTTCTTTCATGCTTGCAAAACCAGATGGACATCAAAAGTTCTGGTGGCTGAGGATTTTCCTCCTTCTTTCTCCCTTACTTTGAAGAGAGTGATGTGAGAAGGTGTGTAGGGGAAGAAGTGGCTGTGACCATTTCACATGTTCTGATCACATGGGGCCTCTGCAAAGATTTTCTTAGAGAGCTACCTGTTTCCCTGTAGCATCTCTTGTTTTGTTCAGAATGGGCACTAGGGATACCTCAAGGGAAGTCCATTCTTTGACCAGGAAGCTCAACGACATCAAATCACTTCAGGGAATTTCAATTAAGAGACAAAAATTTAGACATGTCTCTTTTGTCTGGGTGGGTTTTGGTTGATTGATTTTGTGTGGCTGTAAACCAGATCTCCAGCTCAGGTGAGACCTCAGCTTGAGACCAGCATCCCCAACCCCAGACCCACATTCCCACAAGGCCTGAAGAAATAGATATATTAATCACAGCAGAGTCCTGGTGCCAGGAAGGACACACATGGTATTCCCTTGGAGAAGTCTGTCTGAGTCTATTATAACCTTGTCAAATATTTGCCTTTCACTTTGAAAGATTACATGGCTGTTGTCAGTCAAAATCACTTTTTCCTCTTCCTCTTCCTCTTCCTCTTCCTCTTCCTCTTCCTCTTCCTCTTCCTTCCCCTTCCCCTTCCCCTTCCCCTTTCCCTTTCCCTTTCCCTTTCCCTTTCCCTTTCCCTTTTCGCAAGCTGTACCAGATCTTCTTTCTTGTGAAGAAATTTACCTCTTGGTATATTTCCTAAACCACCCATATTGTTGCAGTGCTAAAAGTAAAGCCTTAGCAATTCAAACAGGAAAGTGCCTCATGATTTGGAACAAACACTAAATCTGGTGGGAACCAAGGGGCTTGGGTTATGGACGTGTGACCCAATAGATGGTGAAAATCCATTTTGATTCATCTACTTGTAAGGGTTTTTACATCACACTTTCAACTCAGATGTTCTTTTTTAGAAGACAGAAAAGCTCTTCATCTTTTAAACTAGTGATTTATCATTATTGAATGAATGTGAGTTCTATTTATGTTTGACTGAAGTGCTTTTGTCGTGGTCTGATCAATCCTTCCTGAGGCTCACAGAAGCCTTCCAGCTGGCTTTGCTGAACTTTGCACTGTCTTTACTGAATGATTGTGGTTTGTAAGGGAAGGCTCCAGAAGGCTTTGCTTACCTTAGATATTATTCCTCTGTTTAGATACCCCTAGAGTTATGAATTCACATGACTATAATATTATTTTTTCAAAACCTTGTGAAGATAATTATTTATAATAGGCAGGGCAATAGGACATTTTTTTATACTGTAACTAGCAAAATTGTTGAAATTGAGCACCTTAGTTTTGCCAATATTTTTGACAGATACTGCTGTGCTTCCTATACTTTTTATTGCACAAAATAGCAGCGTGTAAAATGATGGAGAGTATAGTCTAGAGTGACTCCAAATGAATATTTGCTCAGTCTGGGACTTTAATCAATGTAAAAGTATGTGGGTTTTCATACTGAAAGGTTTCAACTAACTTCTGATTTTCATGTTTCTATTCTGTGCTTATATTTGGAAATTATCTATCATCTTTGAAACAATTATAAGTGTATAGCAATGAAATTCTGTTGCAATGGGTAGTAGCTTGGTGCTGCATCTCCCTTCTCATGTGCCTAAGAGCCCCATGGTTAATTTGCAGCAGTACTTTTTAATTCATCTGTCTGAGGCAGATGTTGATGTGTAACTAATATCACTGAAATATATGAATGTATTTCCATAATTAGTGTCTTGTGAGGGTAGATTTGGATTTAATGGGGGATTCAAGTCTTAAGTGTCTTGCAAATTGCAATATACTGATTAATATTGTCCTCTGAACCAGAACTTAGTTTAACAGCCACCTGTTTCCAAAATATCCAGAAATCCACAACAGGAGTAGTCCAGCAGTTAAATCAGAAAAATAAATGAAGTTCGATGGGCACACTGAAATTTAACTATGCTTGTAAAAGAGTATTATTAAAGCTGGGGTTGGTAAACATTAGGAAATAATTTTGAATATTTTTATTCAGGATGTATTCAGCCATTAAAATTGGCCCTCCAGGTAACCTTTCATACAGCACTAATATTTTGAAGTGGAAAAGCTGAATAATTAAATGACTTAAAGGCACAATATTTACCAGATGTAATCAAACAGAGTTTAAGAATGAAGAACAATCAAAATTTACTTTTCTATATAACTGCTTCCTGCAGTAATCACGCAAGCTTCTAAAACTGAACTCAGAGTATGCGTGCTGAGCAGGGAAAGGTTTGCTTTCATTGGCCCTCCTTAATTAATTTCTCCATGTATACTACGCTGAATCCATAGTCACTCAGAAGCAGCAAACCTAGTCAAGAAGAAATTAAGAACCCTGGAATTTAACATAATTTTTTCTCTTTCTGTTGTGCTTGCCTTTGCACAGTGTGTTTGGAGCCCCATCTTACCCATTTCTTAGGGGAGAATCCGGCAGCAATTATCAGAGGTTTACCACTTCTGAGAGAGGTATGCAGGAGGGAGAAAAATGAATGTTAGCCAGAGCTTGTTTGTCTTTTGCTGTAGGAATGTCAGTCAAATGTCAGTAGTCTGTAACCCTGTAATGAAGCAGCTGCCCAGCTCTCTCACCAGCGCTTTCTCTATATATCTCTGTGTCTTGGTTTGTTTCTGGATTGGAGATTTTTCTTACCTGATATTTCACGGGGTGAGAAGAAAGTCAAAAGAAAATTATTACAGAGTGAGTGCCCTGCCGGGCAGTATCCAATTGAAGTATTGATTAGGCTTGTGAGGGCTCCACTGGACCAGAAATTCTTTGATGCCCGAGTTGGCTGCTGGTATCTGGAACAATTTTAATCTGCAACAGAAGACAACATTATTCATTTCTTTTAACAAGGGCCTTGCAAATTGACCAGTCTTTGAAAGGCATGTCAACAAATTTTAGCCATGTCCCTGGACCAGCATGGTCTAAAGTGATTGGATGACCAAAATTTTCAGAAGTAGAAACATTAAGCACTTCCTGTTTTATTGCAAGAGGTCTGAAATCAAAGTTGTGGGATTGCACTTAAAAATAGTTTTCTATCTGAGTGGACTAAAGAAGCAAGTGTGCTGTGTACAGAAAGTCTGCAGTAATTGACTCAGACCTGTGATTCTCCTCAAGCAGTGACTAAGTTCACCCTATTGGGGACTGCAGAGCAGTGATCATCATCTTTTCAGACAGATGGCCTCCCACACTTTATCTGATAGTCACGAGAACAAGAAGGGAAAGAATTGCAAAGGCAAATTACTATTACTTGGATATGGAGATTTTTCTGTCCTTTCATGAACTTTGTTTATTGCTACACCACCTGCGATCCTGTTGCTAACAATTGCCCATCAAAGTTCATGCATGGTCACAGCTCCCTTGAACGGTGTGTCACTTCACTCTGGGGCATGCTGCCTTCTGGTTTGCTATCAGCCACCATTAGTACAGCCCTGAGACGAATGCAAAGAGAGGACATACTTTTTGCTTTGTGTCTACTTTTGAAAAGGGCCACGAAACTCAAGGAGGAAAGCCCTGCTGTCTGGTTCTACTTGCAGCTCAGGATCTAGGCTTTGTCTCCATATTACAGAGAAAAATCTCTGCAGGGTCAAGGTCAAACCCCATCCTAAGCTGCTTTTCCTGATGAAAAAGGAAAAATGCTTCAACAGCGTCTTGGATTTAAGTGGAAAATATTACCTTTTTTCATGTATAGTCTTAAATAAGTACCTGCAATTTTGGAGTATATATTTTAGAGTGCTGCCAAAAGAGTCACTGTATTGTATGTTGTAAATGCAATGTCAGAGAACTAAAGCCTATCTCCTTGTGTCAGATAGGACTGCTATTGGCTAAAACCATTCCTGGCACTATCCTGCATCTTGCCACCCCATTGCTGAGTCTCTGAACTCTATCTGAGTCTCCTTCTCTCTCGTTCTCATACAAGGGTGAAAGAAAAACCACAAACCTAGTTGTTCTTAGGAACATATCGGGGCTACACTGTTTTCATGTAAAATATTATGCACCTCTTCCCCCTCCCCCTCCCCTTATATAAGACTTTCTTTGGCTTGCATATGATCAGCCAGTGGAACTTCATCCATAGGAAAAGTAATAAATCTGCCAGGAAAACTCATTAGTTTAATTTATTATGATTAAATACAAGGATTGTTCACTTCCCTGTTTCATCAAGGATTATAATCAAGATTTTAAATGTGGCCAGAAGGGACATTTCAGCTAGTGATTCAGTCTGTAAGACAGAAAGCACTCTTGTATAGGAAAACATAGTTAAATATGCAAGCACAGTATGCCTGTGTGTGAATTTGAAATATAATTGCATAACGATCTTGACATTTAACATGAAACACTTCTAGGAGGGATTCATTTGGGGATGGAGGTTGAATGCCATTATTTTTCCTCTCGGTAGTGCTAAGTTTTACATATAACCTTTGAATAGGAAAATGAGCAAAATAAACAGCTAAGTCTTTGTGATCCAAAACTGTCTGGACAGACAGATGGGTTTCAGGGAAGATTGTTTTGTGTATTTCTTGAATGACCTAAAATATTTCCAAAGCGGATTAGTGTTTTGAGGGACTTTTCACACTGTACTTCAACTAGCTAACAATCATTTCTCCTCAAATTACTGCTTATAGAGCCCAGCATGTGTTTTTTAGTGGTGACTCCTGAGAGAAATGGTTTCTTGGTGGCTGAGGATTGCATCTTTCTTCCGTACTCTGCCTTTAACCATTCCCTGAACCTATGAGTTTAATTCACTTGCAGTTTTGTCCTATCATCCTCTTTTTCTAGTCTTCCTCTTTACCTGAAAGCTTTCCTAAAGTAATCCCCACATCCTCTCTGCGTGTGGGAGCTATCACTGAGGCATGTGTATGCCAAGGACTGATGTTTCACCAATTGTTTGTGCATTTCTATAGAAAAACAGAGGAAAGTAAGGAACTGACAGAATGAATCAGACCAACAGTCTCTCTAATGCACCGTTCTCTGACATTAGACACATATTCCTCTGAACCATATGAATTCTCTATGCTGTTTTCTTGTTTCCTCCTCCTTTTTAGAGGTAAGTTTAGCACAGTCTGTGGAAGTATAGGGGAAAAAAAGATGTAGGAGAAGAATACAATGGGATTTCAGTTGAAGGAGAAACATATTTCTGGGCTGTTACATTTTCATGAGGGATATTTGCTGAAGCCTGAATGGTATAATGACAAGGGAGCAACACTCTTTCCACTTATACAGCTAGTTTGGGCACTTAGCACCAGTGACTGTATGAGCATATTGAGAATGTTTTGAGATATCCTGGAAAAAAAAATCAGGAAACACAAGGCAAAGGAAGCATAGAAAGCAAGGTTGCTAAAGAATTTGAGTCAAGCACTTTGATCCCTAAAAACCAAAGCTGAAAATCAGATTAAACCATGATTAAACAAGAGGATTATATGTTAGAAAGGAATGCATTTACTTGTTGAATGTCACTTAAGAAGAATTAAGATTGAAAATTAGCAGAACTTGAAGAAAATACCAATATGGAAAGAAAGGATATATTACATTTATTATCAAATGTAGCACATTAAACATCATTTGTGTGGCAGAGGAGAGCTGACCAACAAAAATCCAAGAAAATAAGACTTTTCTGGAAAACTTCAGTTTGTGGGAACTAGAATTTGGAGCGTGTAACTTAAAGCTCTGCTTCATCAAAGCCAAAATTTTTGTTCTAATCTCAATCAATGTCCCCAGATACCTACTAATTTGGTGATTAGGCTCCCCTGGGAATGGGACTTCAAGTGTAAGTACTTCTTCTGGCTCCTTCAGGCTGGGAGCTTCAGCCCAAGAGTGTGACCATCTGAGGAAACTGTTCCTCTGGAGGTCTGGGACAGGAATGGTGTGGCCACTGCTGCAGAGATGACTTCTGGGTAGCCAGGAGCAGTGTGACTGCACTGCTGTCCATCTCACCAGGCACCTGTGCCGTGCAGCAGCTGTGCAATGGCCTGCCATAGGGCATGGAGACATGCTGCCCATCCCTCTGTATGGCCATCCTTCCAGCCAGCTCCATGTTTCTGCTTGAACTACGCAACTTTAGCGGCAGGTCCCATACTCCGCCACTGGTCTCAGGACGGGAAATGTGGTTTCTCTTTTGTGCAGGCTTTTTATCAGATGGAGCCAGGTGGCGTACATTCTACTGCCATTAAAATGCAATTCTCTTCAATGAATCCTTGCATGCAGGCAGGCACTGCCACATTAGATCATTTGCAAGTCCTGCCACCATCGGGGATTTATGTGGAGTGTTACTCAAATGATATATGGTGCAGCCCCAGGAAAATGATGGCAGTGAAGAGAATGTACATTGAATGCATTAATCGACCCTATTCCATCTGAAGATATGCAATCATTCCCTGACACAAATTTTCTGCCTAAGAGGAGAAGCGGAGTCTGTTAGAGTCTTCTGGTAATAGTGTTGTTTTTTTTTTTTTTCTTCTAATAATGATTGTTAAAAAATAATTTTGTGCATTAAAGTTCATTTTACAAGAGAGTAAATGTCATGAAGATATTGGTGAAATATTTTCGGGTTTGGGCCCATGTGTCTGTCTGATTAAAGAAAGCTTGAGTTTTTCAGGCAGTCTCACATGTGATGAGGCGGTTGTTATGGCAACAATACATTTTTTATGAGTTGTAATAATGACAGAGCATCATATATTAAATTATCAGGATTTAAAGTTACAGTTGCTTTATTTTGCCTTCCATTAACCCCTTAAAAATAGTTAAATATTTTCATAGCTCTATGGTAACATCTGTATGCTTTTCTTGAATATGTAAAAAAGAAAGGGTCTTTAAAAAGGTGTATATATCAAATGAATAGCAATTTTCATTGTGCCTCATGAATACTGCTTTTTCCATACCCACTGTGATTACTTTTTACTATTTTTCAAAAGGTATGTTTCTCACAGTGTGACAGTCTTAAGTGTAGCCAAAGTGCTGGAAGGATTCTTAGGTGTTCCAAAAATTACTATTGATGTTGCAGTAATTTTCAGCTAGCTTTGAAGGCAATAGGTTTTTGGGTGTCTTCTGGGAAGTTCAGGAAGCAATGGAACTTCAGTGATCCTTGTGATTTACCTAGATATCCCTGCTGGAAAGATTTGATTTAATTTGAGGTTTATTTTTCACTATAGCCTGCCAGGATGTGCACATGCTCAAGACCACTGCTCACCGAAAGTCCTTATGATACTGCAGGAGAGCAAAAAGAGACTTTTTTTTTCCAAAAGAAGAAGCATTTTTGTCTTCAGTGGAGAGAGAACATGAATTGCATTCATACACAACTCACATTTGTCACAAATCATATATGAAGCAGAAATATCCAAATATTTCACTCTTAAGGCTTCATTTAGACCTAGTTGACCTCAACACATCCAAGTCATCCACTTAAACAGCCCATCCCACTGCTGTTGTTGACCAGGAAAATTTTATTCCTTTGGATGAGATAGACTATAGTAAAGAGAAATCATGAGTAGCTTTAAATAAACTAGACATGGTTAGGATACTTCAGGAGTCAATTTGTGAGACCTTATTCCCTAGTGTATTCCGTTCACACACAGGAGCACATGTGTTTGGTCTGCACTGAATGCAGGGCTCCTCCACTTGCAGCCTGAGAAACAAATGTTTCAGCTCACTAGTTCTCCTTTCTACTGATGTTACTAATATCTGAAAAGGAGTTGTGGAAGAATAGCACAAATAGAAGTTATCTGTAGAGAAAAGCAGAAGTAGAATCCAAGAAGAATCCACTTTTCCTCACTGTTAAGGAAGCCACCCATTTAAATTATAAAAAAATACAGTGTAGAATTTGCTTTCATGTGTCCCATGTGTCTAAAAAAATGTTTTGTTTGTTTCGGAAAGTATTTGAAAGAATATTTGGTCCTCTATTACTGTCAAGCTTCTTTACCCCTTAGGCGATTTGTTGACAAGCTTCCATGTATCATTGCTTCTAAACACCTGAGACCATTTTAAATGTTAAAAAACCTCAAACCCATCTGTTCTTTGAAGAAATTTTAATGAAAGGAAAAATGGCATTTTTATGTAGAATTTGACCATAAGTGGATCATGCTTTGTTCAACACTCACAATCAGCTTCTCTGTCCCCCTCTCCCCTGTTTGAAAGTGAGGTCATATTCAGTCCTCACACTCTTTTTGGCATCTTAAGAAAAATATTACTCTTAAATTGCATGAGATTGCTTTTACAAATAAGACAAATCATCATAAGAACTAAAAAGGTCTATTCCATGGTTTTATAATTGGAGGTTTTATTTTCCTTATGCGTTCAAACAAATACTACATTAGCATATTCAGTGCTTGAAAATAACTGTTTTCTGATTGTCTTCAAGGGATGGGCCGTTCGACTGAGAAATGCCAGGAAAGACTTTTATACGTAGTTTGTGGGCGGAACAAAATATGCCTTTGTTTACAAAATCTGCTTTTATTCTAATTCTCAGGACTGAATTAATAAATATTGCTCTAGCATGCCTGAATATTTAATTTTGTACTTCATATGATATGAATGTTGTCTGATACACACATGCAACTTCATCAGTTTGGGATTTTTTCCCTCCTTCTCAGACTTTTTTGAAGGATGGCTCTTTGCAATATAAGACTAAGATCTGAAAGGACTGCAAAGCTTTTTCTTTGAAGGAAGAGTCCTTAAACACAGAACTTTCTACAGCTAGAGTTCCTAAGGATTTCAAACTTGTTGAAGGATAGGAGTAGAGTTTATTTCTTTTTCCTTTTTTTTTTTTTTTAAGCGATGATTTAGAAAGAAGTAGAATGCAGTTTAGCAAAGAAAATGCAAATGTAGGTCAGAATAGTCATATACAGGTGCAGAATGGATGGTAAGAGCAATGCAGGAACACTGCAGAGGAGGTGATTAGTTACAAAGGTTCACAAGATAAACATGAGTCATGGTGTTGAGGTAAAGCAAGCATCGCATTATGGTGTATATAAACTAATGCACTACCCCTCAGACATATGAAGTAATAACATCCTGTGGTGGCACAGCCTCCACTGCAGAGATGTGGCTTGTATGGGTATTAAATTTAATAAGTGTATGAATAACAACAACAACAACAACAACAACAACAACAACAACAACAACAACAACTATATATATATAAATAAACCATATAATCATGTAAGTTGTAAGATTGACCAGATAAAGTAATAGAATTTATTGCATATTTCTCTTTTTCACTATCTTTTTTTTATCTCTTCCCAGAGAAGATTTGAATTGGTTTCCAATTCAAAACTGTAAAAAAAGGAGAGATAAGAAGGCAGATCAACTTCTTTTCTGCATCTGTTGCTTTTTGAAGACAGGGAATACTAAGTCGAGGAATTGACTTCAGGATGAGAAATATTCTTATAACAAAGCAATGAAGTGCCGAAATAGATTGCCAGGAGAATGCTGGAATCTGCCAGATTGCCTTCAAGAACAGGTTGGAGGGAAATCTGTCAGGAAAGACAGTTGATCCTCAGGGTGAAGAAAAAACATAAATAATCTCTTTGGCTCTGTTTTATAGATTTCTCTGACTACTGTGGTGCGCTGTTTTGACTTACAGCACAATATCACTCATGGCCTGTACAAAGCTAACCACGTCTGTGTGTTTTGATTTTCTTACACCTTCCTTTATTTGTGAATGTTCAGGAACAGCTGATAGATCCTGTAGCTAGTATTTCAGGAGACGGGGTAAGTGAATATTTCAAAAAAAGGATATTTGAAAAAATTGTGCTCATTAAGTGACACTAAGACTTTTGCAATGAGGTGATGCTATAGAACTGGAATAAAATATTCCAGTATAGAGACATATTTGCTTTAATCTATGGAACCCAACTGAAGACATTCGGCAAGTGAGTTTTGGTTAATTTAAAGACTCAACCTTTCTTACTAACTAGGAGTGAATAAACACACAAACTCCCATCCTGCAGCTGGAACACAGTCAGCTGTAAGAAGGGTTTCTCTAGGGTGCTGAAGATGTGCCGTAAAATGTCCTTAAGATGAGTGGAAATACCTTATTTCAGTTTCATCTACAGTGCCTCTCAGATAGGGCCAGTCCTCTGTATCATTTAACGAATGCTTCACTCACTCCATTTGGTGACCAGTTAATCTCTTTCACACCATTCATTTTAGTAGTTGCACTTCTTTGTCAAGTAGTTCTTCAATGATTTGGGCAGATATTGAAAACATAGGCTTTGGCAGTAACTGGAGTACCACATACTGAAATTTTTTTGCAGCAGAAAAGGGACTTTCTCTCACCATCATCCTTGGAATGTGTGAAATGAGGTGCAATGCAAAAGCAGTGAGTTTGCCTCCACTTTTTGGTGCTAGGGAGCAAGTGAATGCCCATAGATAGCTCTGACAGGTATAGGAGGTGTATGTGCACAAGATATGACACCAGGGTCTCTCTGGGCAGGGCTCAGGCATTGGCTTTCCTGCTTGAGTTCAGTCACGCATTCACAGGCTACACAGATAACTGCAGAGGATGTCTGACAGCTGATTTCCTGGGCTGTAAGGGAAAATCCTTTAGGTATCCGCTAGGTGGTTATAGTACCAAGTGGGAGCTCCAAAGATTCTCTTCCAGTGCTGAGGTTTGCTCATACATGGTGAGAGTATGATGAGAACCATCCCCAAGGACTTAGCACTTTCTTGGAGGGCAAGGAGGGCATAGATGTATCTGTGTCTGGCCAAAGCTGTTCCTATTTTCTTTACCTATTTTTCATTTATCTCTTACTTGTTTTTCCTCTCCACCTCTCTTTTTATCTACAGAGGTACTTCACACCAGTTCACCTTGGTGTTCGAATTTTCCTGAAAAAAATCTTTCTGTTTTCATTTGTACCTCTGTACTAGGTATTATTTTTATTTTTTTTTTCTTTTCACTTTTCTATTATTTTTCCCATTATCTTCTGATATTTAATAAAATCCTAGGAAAATCAGACCATAGCTTTCAATACCTATGGCAAAGCTTTTTTTCCTAGCTTAACTTGAATGGGTTTCAGTATTTTTTGTCAATGCAGTGATATAAATACATGGTTTTATGGAAACTTTGTTCATCTCAATGCAGATCATGTGGAAATATTGCTTACCATGAAAATACTAGTAAGAGACTATTTAACGATGGTGATACAGATCTGTTCTACAGTGAACAGAAAAACCAGATCATGCTGTTACTTGAAAAAAGTGTGCATATAGAATTTACTTTTTGAGTTATCATAGAATCACAGAATAAGCTGAGTTGGAAGGGACCCACCAGGATCATCAAATCCAGCTCCTGGTGCTCCACAGGACAGGCCCAGGAATCACACCATGTGCCTGAGAGCATTGTCCAAACACTTCTTGAACTCTGCCAGGCTGGTGCTGTGAGTACTCCTTGGGGAGATGTTCCAGTGTCCCACAACCCTCTGAGGTGAAACCCTTTTTCTAATATCCAACCTAAACCTCCCCTGACTCAGCTTCATGCTGTTCTGATCTGGCTTCTGTTGCTAATGACCACATTTAAAAAGAGATTAAAATTGATTTGTTCATTATTGACAGTGCTTAATAGTAGAAAAAATGTCTTGTTTTCAGGTTTATTCTTTTAAAACCATAAATAACAACATTTAGAACTAGATCTCAAAACTGTCTTTCCTTGTACAAACAAAGATGCCATGTTAGAACAACTTTCCCCAAAAGCCTGAGAAGCATCTATATAATCTGATATTTCTAAAAGGCTGCAATAGTCCTAAAAGTTCTGATGCTAATCCTGCTTCTTAAGTACTTTTCTCCTACTTGGGGCCATTTTTTCAAAGCAGCTCCAAAATACTGAGTCACCCAACTCCATGCGATATCCCACACACATTGAAGTTAAAATGTCAAAACAAGATCCATGTTCCTGAAAAACAGCAAAAACAGCATAATTTTTTTTCAAATTGTATAATTTATCAGTCTCTTTTTTTAGCCTGCAGGCAAATAATGAAAAATTTAAATTTTGTGTGCTTCTGCCTGGGAATGGCTTCACATCATCAAGTGAAAAGTGAGCACATTACATGCAGTGGTATGAAAGGCCACGCTGTTGATTTAATAAGATAATGGTATGGCTGTTTGAATTGCAATGCAGAACCAAATAGCTTGCTGAGAAGTGAGGAAAAGTATTTTCTTATTTCTAACTTCCTTAATTAGATCAGCTAATAGCTGTTTTTGCTTTGGACTACATAATAACTTTTCACTGTTCTATTTATTCACAAAAGAAACATCATGCTTTTTGATTCCTTTGACATGTAGCTAGACATAAACCTCAGAAGTCATATTCATGCGCTCTATCGGTGTGGAGTGCTCCCATTCTAAGGAGGTAGGACCTTGATGTTACCCGCCTTGTGTTAACTCCTCCCTTGACTCAAACCCTGAACTCCATCCCTGCAATGCCCTATAAAAACCCCGCTACCCTGCCTTTGCCTGGTCTTTCGTCTGCATCCCTCTCCTGGTCTTCATGGGCAATAAATGGATTCTTGAGCTTAACAAAACGGAGATCCATTTTGTTCCCCTGTCAGTGCCAGCAGCTGCAACCTCCCTGGACATGATGAACTCTGTAGCAATGTGATGCTACACATCAGCATAAGGGCAGATAATGTTCTAGTGAAAGAAACAGAACTGGCTTTCAAAGATGCTGAGAAGAGTATCTGAAATGTCAGATACTACTAAGGAATCATGAATATAAAACTATAAAATATAAACCTAAATCAACTGCCACAGGAACTATTTTCACTGAAATCGAAAATGTTGTGGCATGGGAGCCACAATTATTCTATGGTATTAGCTTTATAAGGATATCTTTGATGATCTGTCAGCTCCTGAAGCCGTGAGCAACCCACAGGACACTTGCTGACACCAGAGGCACAGAAGGGTAATTAATGAAAATCTCCAAGTGCTGAAACAATGAAGTTAATGAGATTTTGAAATTTTGCATGCCTGGGGTCGATACCATTCATTTTGACCTTCTCCAGAGAGTTAAGAAGGCAAAATGGATTAAAGCTGTAAGGAGTGAGAGCACCTGACCTGTGCACATATAAGCGTTTGGTTGTGTCTCCCAGGTGACGGAGAAACAGTATCAGGTTTTAAAAAGTGGGAGTTTTTGTAAGATACCCTTACCCTGCTTTGGTTCAGATCTGGCTGGTGGCTGAAGAGCAATTGATGCTGAAAGAAAAGACCAAGACAGGGCTAATGATCGCTTACAAAGATCATCAATGCAAATCTCAGAGCGGGCGTGACTCAAAAACTGAGATACCCTGCAAAACCCTTCATCTTCCCCAAGCAGGAAGGAAGATGGGCAGGATCTGAGAAATTACAGTGATGCTTTGCACAGGCCATAGAGAGATTGTAAAAATATGCATTTTGTCAGCCTCCAGTTAATTTCAATATTGGGTACTTAGGCTACAAAATGACAATGTTATGGCAATGACAAATGCCTGTATGTTATGATAAAAATACATTATAATCATAAAAATGACCATAAAAACTGGTTGAAATAAAAGAAAAACTCTCCAAGAAGGTTAGAGGATCACTTATTAGGAAAAAGTGTCAGCCTTAAAGTCAGTTGTTGAAAAAGTAGATATATTTTAAGAAAATACATTAATTTGGGTGTAATTTTTTATACAAAGCTTTCAGCCAAAGATAAAGGGTAACTTATCCACAGCTAAGTGTACCTTCATAGCTCAACTAGCAAAATAATTCCAAATTTCTTGAATTCCAAATATTCAGTTAGAACCTGGAGTAATAGCTAGACCACATTTTTTATTTCTTATGGAAGTGTATTGCTTCAAGAGAATAACATGACATTGTCACCACAGGTACTGCAGTGTTTTGAAAATCTGAAAGGATTTTGTGGATTTTTTTTATGTGTAAGTTGTTTCCAACCCTTCATACCCACTGTACTGTACTGTACTGAGAACAGCCTGGAATCCCTGACAAATACCTGGTAGTCCCAATGGCTGGAGTAGGCAGAATGTGAACTCCCTGAAATGGAAAGTCATCCAAAAACATGCTTCTTGGATCCCAATCCTCCTTTACTTCCTAGTAGCTAATTAAATATTTCCATCAAAGTGAATTAATAAAAGTAAGTTAAAAATTAATGTTGATGAAGTGCTTCACATACTCTATGCAGGGTTTTGTATCTGTCCCTTATGGGCAAGAATAGCTGAACCAGATATTTCCACAGTGATTTTTTAATGCATTTTTTGTGATGTGACAAATATTTGTTGACAGTTTGTTACAGGTTGCCCTTGTGGACCCATGGGCTTTCATGGAGCCTCAGGAGAGAGCCTGCAGAGAGAAACAGGACATGTAGAAAATGTGACTTCAGCAGAAAAATGGAATAAACTTGATTAATTTACAGAGAAGACTTTGATGGAGCTTGTGGCAGTCTTAAAGTATATAAAATGTCTTTGCTAAAAGAAAGCATTTTCTGGTACTGAATTCAAACAATGGCCATGGTGGTCCAGTTTAAGCATGGATAAGACTTATATTTATTAAGTATATTTACATATAGCAATAACATGCTTAGCTGAACTGGAAAATCTCCATTTGGGAATTAAAAGAATTATTTAGACACAACCTGTCAAGACTGCTGTAGATGACTTGAACTGGGGCAAGGGATGGACTGTGTCACTTCTCAGAGTTGCTTTGAGTGCCATGTTTGTGTGCCTGTGGTTTTCTTCTGAAATGTCCACTATGCACTAATATATTATCAATATCAATTAATGAACTGAAAGCCGCGGGGAATGTGGTGGTGAAACTTTCTCATTGGTGGCAGGAGAGTAACATCAGATAAGAGCTATGGTACTCCTGTTCGTATTTCCTAGTTTATTCGGCTGTTAGTGTCATTGATGTGCTGCTTACCATGGTATTAAAAACACTCAATAAAAAAGCCAAAATAGTATGGGGTAAAGGAGACTTCATGGAAGACCTGCAATTTTCCATCACTTTGCTGCTTGACACCTCACAAGGCAGAGCTTTTAAACTATGGAAGAAACAAATTGTTCAGTCATTTTTAATAGAAATAGAAGCATCTTAGTTATAAGCAAGAGTTTTGCTGTTATGTTTATGCAGGGGGTAAATATAGAAAACGTAACATTTCTTTCTTGGGTGATAAGAGATCGACTTTCTTTGTGTCAGCTACTTCTCTCCCCAGCTAACAATATAAAAAAATCACAGTAACCCTCACGATTACATTCACTGAATTCAGTAGAGCTGGTGGCTGATTTTAGGTCAATATTATAATTAGAGTAGTATGCTACTATTTTATTTTAATCTTGTGGAGAGCTGAAGCACAGGTGTATTCAAGGCTGATTAAGCCTGCAAAATTCTTTAATGAAATGCAGAGTAGATATGTATAATTTTTTTGCAATACATTTCAATTATTTCAATGGGAGGTATGTGCTACAGTGTAATTTAGATTAAATATATTTTAAATTTATTGCAATTCATTTTAATAAAGAAAACAGTACAGTCTATAAGTAATTTGAATATTTAATCATATAGAACAGAAATGAAGACAAGAATGAAACTAGAAAGCTGACTCAACTCTTCTAACACTTGATGTGTAAGGATGTAAGAGTCCATGGTACTCAATGAAAATCTCCAGAAAAAAACTTGTGGAAGACAAAAGAAAAAGCATATCTCAACTACTCTGGGGTGCTTTATGGACTCAGGCAGATTGTGTGTCTTACGGAAATGGCTGTCCTTGATTTTCCTGAAAGGGCAGTTCACTCGTGTCAAATTCTGTGCTCAACAGAGCAAATGCTCTAAGTTCAAAGTGTGTATTAACTATGTACTTAACTATTTGCAAATAGTACAAATTTTAAATTGCTGGCATACTCTGGGGAAACATGAAATGGTGAAGTTTTCTCCCGGAACACTGGGAAAGATTTCTGGCTCTTCTACTCGAAATACCAACATGGAGAAGTGGTAGACAATGATGTTGCATTGCTGAGCACCCTTTACTTCCGTCACTTGTTACTGGAACTCTGCATGTTTTGGCAGACCTGAATGGAATGGATTTATCAGATTCCAAAAGACATGAGGCAAATGAATCCTGTAGATAACTCCATGGTTATTTGTACCCTATGAACATTGATATTTTGAGAAATCCAACAGGTATTGTTTATTGAATAAAACATCCAGAAAGTGGAATGCCTGGATTTATGCCCCATTCGGATATAGCATGTAACCACAATTTACTTCTTGTGGTGTTTAAATGTTTTGGGTTGTCTTAAAGACTACTTTTGGGTTTGTTTGTTTGTTTGAGTTGGTTTGTTTCTCTTTTTCCCCCTCTAAGAACCAGCATTGCATAGTTCAGTTACTGGTGTACTGCACGCCTCCACCTGCAGCTTTCAGCATGGGTTCATCCATCGGAAATCCACAGAGGCATTACAGAGTAACAGTCCCTTCAGACTTGAACGGCTGAAGTCATGCAAAAGATTTTGTCATTTGTCATTATAATCCAATACAGCAAAACAGCTACCTTATAGGGATGAGGATGAGAAAGGCTTTTATATGATTACATCACAAGATGATAAATGAGAGCAATTTGTGTTCATTATGAGAACAGCATCCCAAAGAGAATGTTGTTATAAATTTTGTCCTGCTCTCCCTTCCTCCACTGCAAAACTAGCAGAGCAGCTTAGAAATAGGCAAGATGGCTCTGAAAATAATCCAGACAGAGGAAGCAAACCAGTGGAGATTTGTCTGCATTTTACTCTAACAAGAGTATTGAAAATTAGAAAAGTAAAGGAGCAACACAGAACAATAATTAGGACAAATCCTTAAAGTTGCCCCTTTTTATTGAATAAAGAATATTTTTGTTTAATAAAATGTTCATCCTGTGTGGAAAACAAATAACTTGTTTGTGAAGTGGAACAAAATAATACTTTGAAAATCAGAAATGAAAACATTTTATTTGATAAACTGAAACTGTTTCAATTTGAATACAAACCCTGAACTTTTTAGTGTTTTTTATAAATCTGAAAGAAAAATGTTTAAAACTTATAATTATTCTAAATTTTCTTGTAAGCTAGAGATGTAAATTTGCCCCCAGCAATTTTAGGTTGACACAGCTGCATTTTCAAAAGGAACTTTTGGTGGGTAAGTTTTCATCCTCTCTATAACTGAATGACTACTGAGGTCAGCTATTAGCTAATCCTCTCCTCCTTTTCCCATATGTATCCCTTTAGCAGCAACAACTGACAGGAATAAAATCCTCTGATGCATTCGCTTTCTGTGGCCTGCTAATGGCCAACTATTCAGCCATGATGCCTTAGTTTGTGTTTATGTGGTCTGGATTCTAGGATTAAGACCAGCAGCATTCAGTCTCGTATCTTTATGTCCATTTAAAATGATGTTAGGAGGTCTGCTTTCCTCTTTTCCACCCATATTTTTCTTCTCCCCAACACTCTAGTAATCTCTTCATCCTCCCCGTGTCACCTGTGATAGATACAAGTTGGTCATGGAAAAAGCAATGCAAACACTCTTTGTACTGATAGAGAAAAGATCAAGGATGAGCTCAAACGCCTGTGTCTCTCAGATCCTTATCGATGTCTGCTCTGAAGCTGATTGAATCCATGGCTGGATAGTGACTTGTCTGTGCAAGTAAAAGGGAGGAGTGTGAATTGAATTGGTACTTTTGTGGCATAGTCAGCATTAATGGTCAAGGGTCTTGTGATGCTCTTAGACCCCTCCAACAGAGGGCTTTTCTGCTAAATTGAAGAGCTTAAAAATAGTGCTGAGGGACTCTGTGAAGAGGGGGAATCAGGAGAGTCCGGAGCAAATAGCAGAGCTCTTAGGATGAGGTGGCTCTGGGAAAACAGCAATGGGAAGCAGTTCTGTGGGTGCTGATCTCCTATCAGGAGATAGTGTAGAAAAGTAAAAATCTGTGTAGAAATCAGGTATCAGTTGTATGTCTGCTGTTCTGTTCTGGGTCTCTGTTGCCCTGTAACTGTGATGGGGGGAACAAGAGGGCACCATGATGAAGGGAATTGCAGATACTGTGTGTTCACATCAGCAGGACTTCCAGGGAGTAGCAGAGTATGATGACAACCCGGACTGGATTTGGGTACTGCAGCTTATTTAAGAACTGATGAGATTATGGCAAGCAATCTCCCTGTCTTCAACCCCAAATTTTCTCATACTATTCCTTCCCTGTCCCACTGAGGTAGGGGGTGACTAAGTGGCTAGGTGGGAATTTGGACCTTCGCCAAGGTTAATCAGCCATGCAAAGTCAGTCACTGAGGTTTATGTATTCCTCTAACTCATAGTGGTGAAGCTGGGGGAGAAAAAAATAGCCCTTAGAAACTCTTCAGTATGAAGTGGCTTTAGCATGAGATACTTCAGGTCTTTGTCTTCTTTCAGGATTTTTTTTTTTTGCTACCAGTGAAATACTTCAGCAAATTATAATAGGTGGTTTTTACACCTGCAGCCAGAGTAGATGCTGTAAATTTCAAAGCATTTCAAACCCTGGTAGCAGGCAATACCTATTTTTTTATTTGAATCTTTCTCTTGTGTATAGGTTGAAACTACCTACATGACATAGTTTATTAAACATCTACTTGTGAGAACAACTGTAGCATCATTACTTTTACTTTGTGTCAGATGTTGTGTACCTAGCCAAGCAAACCTTCTCTAATCGTACCTATCGCTATTGACCTAAGTGAATAGGCTCACTTTCCTATTGCCAACAATGTATTTTCTCCTAAATAAATATTTTATTGGTACCTAGAATTTCTGGTGTTTCCCAATATTGGAAGGAGTTTATGCATAATTATTTCTTCTCTTTGTAGTTTTAGTTAGTCTCGAAGTCTAGCACACCAAGATATTTTCTGTGCTATTACCACATAGACCAAGGTATATTATGAGCTATCCTCCCAATAGCAATGCTGTCAAATCTTCTATTTGACAGGTGGCAAGCAGAAAATGGTGTTAGTTACACTGCCATTATTTCTTCCAAGCCTCCCAGTAAACCACAGAATTGTTAAGGTTGGAAAAGATCTCTAAGATCATCAAGTCCAACCATTAGCCCAGCACTGCCAAGTCCACCACTAAACCATGGCCCCAAGTGTTTCTACCTCTTCCATTTATTCATGCTGCAGTCATGTTGAGGGAGCAGCACCTCTTGATGGGACACAGTGCCATAAGAGTATTACCACAGACACTCAGCTAAAGCACATTTTCTGAAACATTTAACTTCTAACCTTTGAATGGAAAATAGTCAGCTCTTCATTCTCTCTCAAGCTAACCTATTTGTAAAGATGGGGAAACAACAGAAGCATGATCAAGAAATTCCTTCAGTTCATTCTGATGGTTGGACTCTGGAGAGATAGAAATTAGTGTGTACTTTAGGAAGATAGGCAACTTGCTATCTGGCTAAGGTACTTAGCAACTTGCTATCTAGCTAACGTACTTAGCTCCTTTTTAATCTTCTTTGAGGCTATGACTAGAGCTTTTATTTTTGGTAAATTGTTTCTAGGCTTATTCTCTCATGCAGAAGAATAATTAGACTTGTGCTCCCTAACTTATTCTTAACTGTGTGCAGAGGAGGGAGAGAAGATTTGAACCCTGGTCAATATTTTCTGGATTTAATGCATAATCTACTGATGTTAAAAGGAGAAAAATTATGAAACACATCAATGTGATAACCTCAGAGATGGTAATTAATTAATTTTGCTACGGTGAGTTCTGTGAAGACTTAGTGCTACTCTAGATTATGCACATATAAAATGTCAGAGCTGCCAAAGTTTGGGAATCCAATTTGTTCAGGTATGCGCTATTTTTCATAAACCTTAAACGCTTCCCATATAGTTACTAAAATTATTCTTGTTTGGCTTTAAGCATATTGCTGTAAAAGTAGTGCTATTTTTGTGGCACCTCAGTTGTGTCCCGATTTTTACTTTCAATGTTCATCTCTAGTATTCATGCTTTCTTATCTTACCTACCACTCATGCCTCTGATTTAAACTTTTGTGTTGGTTTGACATGAATAGTAAAAAGCAATTAGTGATCTGCTTTAAAACTGACAGCCAGGTTGGCCAATTAGATACAAGTGTACACCCCTGGGACACACGGCTTAAATACAGGTGGGATTTTGGGAAACTTCCTCTTTGAGCTGTGGCTTGCCATGAGTAACATCGGGGGGGGGG